>APFE030549266.1:36878-68251 GCA_000404065.3 Pinus taeda | reverse complement strand
TTTTTTGGGTCCTGAACTTCCAGAGCCGTTTTGAGGCCCTAAACGACGTTTTTTGGGAAATCTGGGGGCAACATGGGTCCATGGACTGATGTTTCCCTTCCTAAAGTGGTAGTGCTCGGATAGATATTTCTGACGAGCTATTGTACGCGTCAAACAGAAATCATATGCCAAAGTTACGACCCCAGGAAGTTGATGTACCAATTTACCCAAACGGGGCCCACAGTTTGGCGTTTCATCTTCTAGGGTTAGGTTTTGGAATGTTAAGGGTTTTCCATTGTTTCTCAACAGTTCAGAGACATGTAGCCACCACATCTCTTCTCAGAGATAAGCTACCATCGCCCTAGCTGGTTTATTTCCATCACTGTTTGTAAGCATATTCCAGTATTTTACATTAATGAAATGAAGTATTATTTCCGTTGCATATCTGTGTTTATGGTTATCTCTGTAATTTGTTGCATTCCTGTTTAAGTCCGGATCAGAGGCTTCAAAATGAAGCATTGGAAAAATTTTGGAGGATATTTGTAGCCACTACAAAATACCCCTAACCCGACCCCCTCCTTTTTTTATGAACGAGTGTTGGCTCTGGAAGATAAAATTTGACCTCTCTATATCAACAAAGGTGTGACACCTATCTCTCTTGGACTAGTCATGGCTGATCATCCTTGTAGGCTAATCAAGGTTGTGCCATTTTGCCTCCTTCCTCCTTCTTTACCCACCATATGTCTTCCTTCTAGTGTTGTTCTAGAACCACCAAAGTGTGAGAGAAAGATATTTTCCATCATTTTCTAAGTTTCTGACAAATATCTGCGTGTACACTTCATTCATGATCTCCTTCACTTGCCCCCCTCAAATCTCATTGAATCAATTCTTTTTTATCCCAGTGCTTGGAATCATACCCTCAGGTGACGCCTCAATCTGAAAATAAGGTTAAGGTAATCCATCATTGGAGTAATTAGGAAGGTGTTAGCAAAAAGTCCATGTTTCTCACAAGGCCTTCACTAGTTATCCACTAATATGAGAGAAATGGTCTTATCCTAGTTTTTAAAAGGTGGGTCTACTTCTAGGGTTATACTCAAATCTCATAAACCTATCAAACTGCAACTAACTTTGTAAATGAATTTCAAAACACATCATTTGTTATTCACATATCATTAACCACACATCTATAAATATTCTGAGCAATATCATGTGCTCATTCAAGACGAATCATAATAACAGATGAAAGATTTTGCTATGATACTTAATTAATGTGCACCACATTAAAGAAGAATATAATAATCATATATATATATATATATATATATATATATATATATATATATATATATATAGTAGATAGATAGATAGATAGATATAGATATAGATATAGATATAAACAGGATTTTGAACTTCTCAAATATAATCCATGGTGAATGCAAGGAGTTACATTGGAAAGCTTAAGGATGCCAAACAATCTCAAGATCGTAGACCTTTGATTGAGTATATTTATTGCAGCATTGAAGCCAACAATGGATTTCTGAGCCCTCTGTCGGGGATTGCGAATTGTTGGGACATCTTCAATGTGCACGAGATCTATAGCGTCCACGCCATTAAGGATAGATCTAAACATGGGACTGCCAAATATTTTTTTCCTGGATCATATCTATGGAAATCAAAAGTGAAGGAATGGGGTATTGCAAAGTTGATTTCCCTTTGCAGACTAAATATCTGGTGGGTTAGTTTAACAATCACTGAAGCTCCTACTATCAACAGGGTAGAAAACACATCAAATAATGTGGATCTATGGATAACACCATTTATTATTAATGGATCTGGTATTTTTATGACGATTGAAGGCATGGAGGCTTTACAAGATATGATTTTCTCACTAACTCATGTGGATCTTGGGCCAAGGGTCACGATATGGTGTTTTTGTTACCGACCGATCTGTTGAATCAATGAGGTCGTGTGAGGCTATGACAATAGTGTATTTTTACACAATACCTAGTTCCATTTAGATCTTCCAATTTTTGGGAACCATATGGATTGGAGTTTTAATGCCTTCAGAGGAAGGGAGACTCTAAATTCATTTCTTTTCCAAATCTAGATCTACATGCATGATCATATGTCAGATTTGATTGGAATTTTTTCATCATAGTTGAATGGAGAGGTATCCTTATGAGCAAATCCAAGAAAATCTTCATGGCTCCAGTTTTCACCTTTGAATTTTCAAATCTCATCAAAAAGGGGGATTGATCCCTGTTGTCGATCCCGAAATATTCTTGAAGGATTATCTCTCCAAATATTTATAAGATCCCTAGATCGGAAAATTGTATCCATAAGGGTATGGAACGAGGATTGCATTCAAACTCTTAAGCATAATATTCAAGATCAGTTGGGTATTCCAACTAGCCTCCAAATTTTGATTTATGCAGGGAAATCATTGCAAGAGGACTACAAGTTGCAGGGCTATGGAATTGAATGTTATTCAAACATTATCATTAACATGAGATTGCTTAGAGGTTGTCCTTGATCCAGTTCCAAAGGTCCAACTTCTTTCAAGGATGTGGTTAAAGGAAGGACTGATGCACACAAAAATATTGAACACTCCCCAAACCTTCATGTACCCTATCTTGTGGAATAGATGAACTAGGTGTCAACTTTGATAGTCACCTTGCTATAGGTAAATGATCTCTACTCAGATTTCTATGCAAGAGAAATTATATGCAAATTTAATGGTTTTTGGCCCAAGTCAGAAACTTTACATCAATGGATTTTTTCTACTTGGGTCGAAAATTTTAATATCCACCTATGTTCTAGGGGATTTTTTATTGTGAAATTTGACACAGCAAAATACATGGATTATGTATTAAAATAGGGACCATATTTTTGAGGCAATTATGGTCTATTCATGATCCCATGGTATTCAAGCTTTGACGCAAATACATTGGTGGTCTCCAAAATCCCTGTATGGGCCAGGTCACATAATTTACCCTTGCATTTTGTGTATCACAAAGTATTAGAAGGGATAAAAAATTATTTTTGGAATTTCCTAAAGGTGGATGCAAATAGACTCTCAAAAGGAATCTTCACATTTTCTAAGATTTGTGTAGAGGTAGAACTTAGTAAAGGCTTACATGATCGCATTATTCTGATTCATAATAACCTGCAGTGGTCCCAACCTCTAGATAATGAGAATATGAAATTTATATGTTGTATATGTCTTCAATATAGACATCTACAAAACTCATATCCTTAAGCAAAAAAAGACTCTAAAAGAAAAAAAAAATACAAGTCCAAAATCCAAATGGATAGCAATTTTCATAATCACAAGAAGCAGAAGTAGAGGAAGAAGAACTCCCAGAGAACACTTCAAAAATTGTTTAACCAAACTCCCAATATATTATAAAGAAGAATGGAGTTGAGCAGAATACTTCATTAGTTCCAACTTTACCCAAAGTATCAACTCCTAGAGTTCGAAAACAACAAATTGAGAAGATTCCAGCTGAAAAAGATTCAAGCGGAACCAAATGAATTCATGCTTCAGAAAGCTCGAATTCTAATAAATAAATCTTTGTATATGTTGAAGAGAATCAAATGTCTATTGTATCTTCCACTCCCAACATTGGTGGTTGGTAGGAAGTGGAAAAAAAGAAAGTTAGAAAGGAGAATATTAGTGTTATTTTTCTTGTGTGTCCATTTTTTATTTGGTAATAAGATCTGTCGGTATGATCATATTGTTTTTAGCATCTGCAATATGTAATTTTGTTCTTTATGAATAAAATTGTGATTTTTCCTTGGGGGGAATAAATTATATATATTTGATGGTTACTATAAATATCTCCTTAGTTATCATGTGTATATATATATATATATATATATATATATATATATATATATATATATATATATATATATATATAATTATATATATATATATAATATATATATATATATACACACATGATAACTAAGGAAATATTTATAGTAACCATACAAGTGAAAGGTTACCTAGATAACCTTGACCGAAACCATCTACATATTTTGCAAGATGACTAGGGTCGTTACAACCCCTCCCCCTTAAGGCGAACACTGTCCTCATTGTTATATTACCATATAGAGTGAAACAAAACATGTAGTGTATGAGCCATATTGTTCATGATGTCTACAAATTTATACAATGTTTACGTGGGTCACCTGCAAGTGGTATCCAATGTGGACCGAGTTATGCCATTCAATAGAGATTTATATTGTGCTATGTGGATCATGAGAGTGAGTGTCCAGGATGTGAAGCTTAGGTGTTAAAAACTGTGACGAAATGACAACACCAAGGCACACTTTTCAGTCAATGGTTAAAGCAGATTATCCTAATTTTCTTATCAGACTTGAATGGCACTCAAACCATGATGAACCTATCAATACCTACAACTACTATTTAGGAATGTGTGGTGAAGATATGCCAACAATGAAATTCTTAGTATATGTAAGTTTGGAACATTTCTGACCATTAAGAACAACAATGCCATTGACCATATTCAAAACATGATGCAATAGGATTCAAAGAAGACTTTGAACCATATTTAAGGCATGTCACTATTATGCTTAGAGCTAATTAAATATCATTCAAAATCAATATTTTTTTCATTTAAAGTTCAAATATTAAAAGCATCAAGAATACGATTATGAATAGTGAAGATGATACTCCAAGTGCTAGAAGAAAATAACCATGAGTTCAAACCTTGTGTTACAGTGCAAGTAAATTGTAACATTAGTAAAAAAAAATTAACCATTAAAGTGTGGGATCATGCAATACTAGTATTGAAAATGGATTTCAGAAAATTATCATAGCTTCTATAGTAAGCCCATGTTAAAAAACTCAAAATAGTCACAAGATAGGTTCAATTAGGTTTGTGCACTATTTATTGCATCGCTTTATTTTTTAGGGTGTTTGTGATCTTAAATATGTCAAAATGTTGCAAAGAGGATGATGCTACAAGTGTGAACCCTAACTCTTATGCCTACCCAATTGTTGTCACCATTGCAAACAGCTAGATTTATGAAATACGTCTTAAAGATATTCAGTGGTCTTGGTTTTCAAAACAACAAAATGTCTCAAATAAGACTATTAAAGAAATTTCATAATGCATACATGTTTTGGATTGACAACTAAGTTTCCTTGGAGAGGCCTTAAGCATTGACTTGGATATTATATGTAATATATGAGATAATCCCAGTGGATTACTTTCTTCTTGTTATTTTTCTTTTTTTTCTTGTAACTGTTGGCTATGTTCCACTTGTCTAGGAAATGTTACCTTCAAGATGTCATTCTATTTTATGGTTGGGGAAAACCTCGTTGGATACCAAGATAATTGGTTTCGACAACACCAACCAGACTATAAAAAGACTAGAAAAATATATGCTCCAAAAGAAGCAACTCAAGCAAGGTGGATTCATCTTGTAAAATCAATACCAAATAAGAAGAATGATGTTTCTTCAGTCTCCTATAAATAATTATTCAGTAAAATGATATAGCTACTTTGACATGGGAGCTATAGTTTCTCTGAGATTCTCAACATCAAAGAATTAATTGCACTCATATCAAGTCTCATCCAAGATGAGTCAAAATCATCATGTGTGTGATTAACACCAAGCTCCTATGCTATAGTGTGGAAGGCAAGCCCAAACTAATTACCATGTTGAGCTGCAAGCCTGGGCCTGTTGGCCACACCAACCAATAAAACCATTTTGGTGCTAGGAATAAGAGTTGTGCATATCATAAGTTTCATTTTTGCACTTTTTCTAACCATCCATAAGAAAATAATGAAACTTTATAAGAGCATAGGGGTAAGATAATAGCTCTATGTGTGATCCATCCTCAAGTTTCACACATCTTAAACCTCGAGCACTCTTTATAAATCCATTTCTTGTTATTTCTGAGTTTCCCTTCCGCTAAGTAGCACATTGAACCTTGACAGTAAGTTGCATCCCTTTTTTCCATTCCTCCAGACCATACAAGGACAGTGCAAAATATGCATTCCAAAACTATTATGCCCAATTATCTTTGGCATTTATCCAAGATTCTAGCAAAGTTATAACACCATACACAACATTTGTTGTAGATACCTTTGAGATATATCCATGAAGCCTTTGAATGCTTCTGTAATAAAACTAATTGAGGCCAGATTTTAGCAAAAAACTCTCAAAGTCCTCCTTCACTCTTTGCTTCATATAATTTCTCATGTATTGAAATTTTTGTTGGAATTTTTTAAGAGCAATACCCATCTTTGCCAAAAGAATATTTAATTTCTTCAGTCCATTGTCACTGCAAGTCTTCAAATTTGTGGAGACATAAGAGGAGCACAACATAAAATCAAAAGTAGTCCACCCTCTCTATAGCATGAGGTGTGGTTCATCCTCATATGAAATTCTAGACACGTTAGGAAGCCTAACTTTGGTGCCATCCTTACGTGTTACCGATGTGATCATTTATAAATTCCCTGCGCTATGTTGCTCAAGTCCATCACTATCCAAATCCGTTACATTTTATAATTCAATAACTTTAGAGTCATAAGCCATGTTAGCTTGATTCTCATCTTCATGGTTGTAGAGTAAACAAACATGTTGATTCTGGGCACTCAAATTATGTAAGTGAACTAGGATAATGGGTGTTTACGACAAAATCATGTACCTTAGGACCGAACTTTAACAACCTCCTCAAATCCTTGGAGCATCTCTACTTGATAAGTAGCACAGACACTGCCCGGTCATCTAAGTGGAGATTACCACCCACAACTCCATCCATATCACCAAAGCTAGACACTAGATAGCATGAATACCTTAGGGAGTCAGATGCAAGAACATGAGCCTATATTAAGTGCACAAAGAGAGTTAATGTTAGTTGTTGATGGAAAAATAAATATAGGAGAAGAGGAGGAAGCATTTGCAGTATTCCATAGGCGACTGTAAAAGCTCATTACATTATACTCTCTCACCATTACAGTCATAATTGATTTTTTGGAATCCATGAGTGTAAGGATAAATGTACCCTCGATGCATTCTCCAAATATACTAGAACCCAAAATAAATCACCCCCGATCTTAATTCTAAACATACCATCCTAAGGCATATTTTTATGGATAATGCCCCAACAAACTGTAATGAAAATTACAAAGCCTACTCCAGTGTATACTCATTTTAATCGATTTGTACAAATCTACAAAAGCACTTCATGGGCATTAATCTCTTCCCCGATATTTAACCTTTGGACAATTAAAACCCTAGCTAGAAATCCTAAACTCACATATTTTAACAAGCCTAAAGGCCTACTTGAGGTAGCCCCACCTATTTAGTTCCCAAGCTCTTGATATTCCCACAATTCAAAATGCCATAACTTTTATCATTCCATGGTTTACCTTCTAACAAGAGCATAACTCTGAAAATTACTTTCAATCCAAGCTCCAAAGCACATAAAAAATCTTACCTACATCCAAGAAATCAGAGAAACTAAGTCTTCACCATGGATTTGACACTATTAATTTAAATCGAGACTCGAGATAACCATAAACATGGGGTGTTAAGTGGGTCCAAAGATTTAAACTCTATACTTTTGTGGAACAACAATCATGGAGGAATGTATTGTGCCAAAGGCATCGAAGAGTATAATTGAATTTAGGTGTATTTCACTAAGAATTGGAAGGTACAATGGGAGGGAATGGGGGGAAAGACATAACCATCATGTTGCATATTATTTAATTCTTTCCTACACCTACGACTATGACCATCCTGCGACAGCCTTCGAGCATCAATTACGCAACATAGATGAAAGATACCATCATTGAAAATAGGCCAAATGGACTCTATTTTCAACAAAATGTGAAACATGACTTCTTGATGGAAGTTACCTCATCATGGAGTTTTCAATATGTCAATCTAGATGTATTAAGGGAAACATTTAATGCCTGAAAAATGGGTGTCATGTTAGACAATATCATTGTATGGAACTCACCACCATACTATTGCAATTTTGCTATGTTTCCTAAAGTTTAATAAAATCAGGTGCTTAGATATAAGATACAATTTCAAAGATTCTTCTTGATTCTAAGGAATTAAAACATAATAATATGCTTTTAGTATGCCCTCTTGCAAGGTTTCACACCTTACAAAGAAATTTATATGCTCTTTTTCTGATACAAATGATCTAAAAACAATGCCTACTAGGGCTTTCCCCTCTCATAGCATATGAACTCAGTGCTTTATCTCAAAAATCTCTTGATCTACACACATTTTTGGCAAATTTGATCCAGCCAAAGTTATGGGTAAAAATTGATTTGGCTTCTGCACTAAAAGCTCTCAGACTTAAAGAATTAACAGGTATAAGACAATCTCATAAATTCAATACTACTTAAAATTAATGTCGGTTGTGCATCTAAAACATCTATTTATTGATATGAAGGATAGACCAGTCTTCCATAAATATTTCTCATCCTGATGATGAACCATCATTGATGGTTCAAAATGTTGATTACAACTACAAACCTAATGCGAGATGAATCTGGAAGAAGATGTACACAAACCTGAAGATCACAGAAACCTAAAATCTGAGATCAATATTGTTGTCAGGATATTACAGATTTACATATTTCTCTTATAGACATGGAGAAAATTACATATGCAAATGTCTAGGTAGATTATCAAATTGACCATATCAGGGAGCCATAAACCATATTAGGGATCCATCAATGTGTATCAAAACGAAAAGAGTTATAAATTCATTTTTCACCCTGAGGCCCAGTGTTGGAACCTGGTCTCTAATACCACATGTAACACCTCCCTATTATTAAATTTATTTTATTTTATTTTTGTACCATAAGACTGCGTGTATAGGATGGCATGAGAGAAGGATTGTATCATAGATTCTGAATATGACACCATGAAACATATCGACTATTGTACCATGAAACCTAATGATTATTACACTTGAGAGAGCTAGAAATGAATTACAACTAAGTGGACAAATCAACTCTTATATCCAAAGATGCTAATGTATTTTATGACTATGGAGTTTAACAATAATTCCATAACAATCTATATTTATCCAATGAGGCAAATGAGGGATTTGTAATGCACAGAAAAGATACATGATTGGCAAACTCATTCCAAATCACAGTTTACTAAGCCACAAAATAACCAATAATAGCACGAGGAGTTCACTATCTAAGCTACTTTGATTTATTAGTAATTACCCCTCAATATCCACTTCATAGTAAGAAGGGAATTAACACCACTCACAATTACTCATTTTTGTGACAACTCATTAGGTTCAATGTTATGTTACTCATAACGCTATACTATGTCCACTGCCAAGAGCCATTTGCATGATTAAATGTGTACCTAATGTAAACATAAAACTATGCCCAAGGTTAACAATTGTTTGTACACATAACAATGTATCCAATATAAACACAAAATTATTCCCAAGGTTAACAACCATTTGCATACTCAAAAACATATCCAATATAGATAAAAAAAATTAAACCTACTTGCACATTTAAAAGTGCACCCTTTGCAAAAAAAATCCCAGGGGAATCACTTCACACTTAATTAACACACCCAATATAAACTCAAAATGATAGTCTATTGAATTTACATACTATCAACAGTAACTCAAATATTGGCCCAAAATATCACGGTGGGACATCATGTACTTAGACTCTGTTAATTCCTACATGGGTTATGTCAATATGTTATGATAGTGCAAGAAGGCAGTGCAGGGGTAGCTATAACATTTACACACAATTTTGGAGTTTCTCTTGTTGTAGCGTAAGAAGGTTAAATTCCACTAAAGTAGGATGAGCCTCTCTACCCAGTGATAGATGCACACTACTTAAGGGACTCACGTGCATAGTGACAATCAAGGCAACTAATCATTGCACCATCCTAAATGGGGAGTTGTGCAATAGCATGAGAATAATACGAATTTCTACAGTGCTTGTACTAGGACAAAATTTATAACAAGTTGCAGCTAGCTGCATATATCCATAGGGCTCATAATGAATTACCACAACCAAAAAAAGAAATCCCCTCATGAAAATAACCATTAGAATGTTATAGGACTTCCTAATGGCAAAGAGTTCTGTACTCGGCGGGTGACTTGAGGAATGTAATTATTTAACATCAATGCCTAATGGTCAGTATTCTATTTTTAATCATCATCCATGATGTCAGCATCATACACATTATTCCACAACCCTATAGATTAATATCTACACACAACACTAAATTTAGGCTTGTGGCGTACATGCAAAACATACCTAGTACTATACTCTGGTAACCATGCACAAGCAAGTGAACATTCCATTCATAATGGGACATCACAGTAATAAATATACTATATGGTCACTAGTATAAGGCTAATAATTCTGCTCCCAACCATTGGCAGACTTCCTTCGGTGCAGTTTCCAACCCCTAGCTTATGAAGCCTATCCCAATGACCATGCCAGGGATTCTAGAGGTGATTTCACCTCCACCCAGCATATAGGTTTTCAAATATGGCTTGTACAGGGTTCCAGAGACACTTCTTCTCCACCTATTATTTTATATACGGTCTTAACCCTTTATAATTTTAGGGATTCCAAAGATTGATCTCCACCTTAAGAGGGAGTCCAAAGAAGATCCCCACCCTTTATGATTTCAGGGAATCCATAGATTTATCTCCACCCTATGAGGGAGTCTTGAGAATATCTCCACCCTACTAGGGAGTCTAGATAAGATCTCCACCCTTTGTTGGCTTGTTAGGGCCTGAACTAGGTTCAGCGTTAGTTAGCCAAACAAATCCCTACACTACTGGCCCTTTCGACATCAGCCCGTGGATCACGGACCGAAGTCTCACCTGAAGTAGTATGGGGCAATGCTAGAACCAAGTTTCTAAACCCTGAGATGGTCGTGATGTCATTTTATTCCTTCTATTCCTGCATTCGCACAGGTTACTTAGTTATAGGGCTTTATCTACCTAACCCCTTATTCCTCTCTTTGATACCTCCACGAAAGGGTACAACTGATCTTTGCGCATCCCTAACCTTCGATTTAGATACTTTGGTACTGCTAGTGCAGCGTATAATGCAAATTTCCAAACTTGTCTAAGTGTCTTACTTATCTTATTAGATAATCATAGTGAGCACCGCATAAGCAGATATTCTTATTTACGTTCAGTTATCCAACATAATTATACACATTTGTGCATCACATAAGAATTATAAAGGAAAATCATACATAATATGACAAGATGCATTAATCGAAACAAAGACACAAAATTTGCAAAAAAATTCTCTTTATTGATATCTTCAAGTGATTACAGACTCTATCTGCCCTGCGCACACAGCTACAAGGGTCCGCGCACTCAATTACGGACTTCTACCCTAGGCCTCTACGCACTCAGCTGCAAAGCCTCTACCTATGCTACAACCCAAATCTTAGACTTCTTACTTTAGAGCTATGACTATATTCTTCATTATTTTTCTCCTCTAAAACTACTTAGAGCTTAGATCTTTTTATACAATCCCATGGCCTGCGGACCATGGGTAGGTATTTTACAGTCGAATTTGCTTTACAAAACTAAGGGTAGACAACCCTTTATGACTTGTGGCACCTTCACTCTCTGCGACCACAAAATACGGATTCTTTACAAGTTTATTACAAAATTTGACAGAAACATGGGCTTTTAGCCCCAAAACTATCCTTTGGGGGATCCCATTCGCAACAAGCCCCCAACAAAAACATCGTGACTCGCCCTCAAGTCACTCAGTAGGCATGGAGATCTTTGCACGAAGCCCTTCTAGCTCGACCCGTATGACCGTAACCTCGGTAGTGCACTGAGCTGCCACCTACTTCGCATCTTCAACCATCTGCTCGGTCACTACTCCTGCATTGTCGGCTTGAAGCTTTTCCTATGTTGCTTGCAGAGTCACAAGCTTGCCTTTGATAGATCCTATCACTACGTAAGCCTCATCTAGCTAGGGCTTTAGTCGTGCCTTCATCACTGCTTCCTTGTGTAGTGCTGCATCAACCTGTTCCTTTAGTTACTTGGCCTCCTGCAACTTGGCTAGTCTTTGTGTCAATGCGACGGTTCACACTATGCCCTTAACCTCATCATAGTGCTACTATAGCTCATGCACTTCTATCTCTAGCCGCTATATAGTGGGGTCCTCCTGCAAGCTGGTCAGGACCTCAAATGGTTGCTAAAACAAATGTGTGCAATCCACTACTGCACTATCCACCACCACTACTACTTCTGTGACAGTGATCGCCCACTGCTCCTTCACTTCTAACAGAGTTGAAGGTTGGGCCTTCAACTGTAACTCTATGATTTTTAGGTTCAACTCCAACTAAACCCGCGCCATCTCAGTACGAGTGTCGCGCACTCTTTTGGCCAGCTTGCAGATGCGTACCTTGACTGGCTCCTCCTCCGGAATGGCCAACTCTAGGACCATTCGGCATGCCTCCTCAATGACCTGCATAATGCGCTTGCTCTGATTGGTCACCTTAATCTTAGTGGCGATGGCAGCATCTCTCTATAGTTCCATATTCTCGTTGTTGATTCATTGTTCACTGATCACCTGGAGGGCGTGGTGCTCTTTGGCCCTCAGCTCTACAATCACTCCATCCTGCAAGAGGTGGAGTGTTTCTCGTGGGAGCATTGCTAGGTTCAACCATACTCCCTTTAGGGCGCTGAAAATGGGCCAGCCAGCCTCTTTCTCTGTGGTTAGTGCTCCATCAGGCAGTACTATCACACTAGAGGCCGTCGCATGCAACATATCGGCAGCCTCTGAAGTGCCAATAGCTAGGCTGGTATAAATTGTGCTAGCCTACAACCTACAAGTCTGCAGCTCCTGCAACCCAGTCTAGATAGCCCCCAAGATGATCTGTTGTTGCTGCTCAAACTATTGCAGGGCCTCCGCAATGACATCCCTCATTGTGTCACCAATATCATGCAAGTCGCCCTCTATTAGTGTGATAGGATCCAGTGATGTCTTGGTCACCTTTGATTTCTTCTTGGACCATCCTTTCTCTAGCTCCCTTGGGCACTTGATGCAAGTGGACATCTCCTGAGGGTCTGTGCCATGCTGTTCTATTTCCTCTTCTGTCTCAGGTGAAGGAAACCTCGCACCTTTGTCAGAGCCCCGCTCTGTCCCACCGGTCTACTTCCTTGTTTGCTACGCAGCCTCCCGCTCTGCCTGAACTTATCAGTAGCCTCCTTTTTCCTCTTATCGGCTAGCTATGTCATCTTAAGCTTGGCCTCATCCTTTTTCTTCTGCTCAGTGGACTTGCTCCTGCCCACCTCGAAGTCTGTGGTAGCGCGCCACTCTGCCGGTGATTGATCAAGCACCGCATCAATGGCATCATCCATTTCCAGATAAGGCAAGTCATACCATTTCTACGCAGGGTCCTTTCATGCCCTGATGGACACATGATGGAAGTCTACTTTAAATTCGGTGTAGCCCTGCACATTGGCATACACCGTAGGCGAAAATCGCAGTTTGCGATTCATAGCCATGCGGATGTTCATCTCCATCAATATCCAGAAGACCTTGTTGTCCTTAACTTGTTGCGCATCCTTGGTCACCCACATTGAAGCGTACTTCACTACTTTTGGGAGGTCTAGCATAACCGAAGGGAACTAGCTGTCTCCTGACAGCTCCTATGCTACCAACACAATTGACAACAAGAGCCACGCGTAGTGGAATGTCTTGTTGAGTTCCTATGCTATGCGACATTTCGCGAGGAACTCTCCACAAAGGTAATATGACTAGTTGAACTAGACTCCTTTAGTGCACTAGACTGCTAGCACAATGACAGACGTTGACACCTCATTGGCGTGACACTTCCTCATCACCTTCCCTACTAGGATCTATGTCGCTACCTTCATGGCAGGGTCGCAAATGCTGGATATAGCATAACTGTGTGGTTTCTTCACTAGTTTAAATTTCTCCTTCATAGATTCTGCGAGATCCTTCTCACCACCTTTTTAGCCAAATATCATGGCCGGATTCTCTCCTGTATATGTCAATCACATTATCCTATGAATCAATCTATCTGTGATGGGTATTGGCTCTGCTAGCCATAGACACCCATCATGCACCAAGCACAACAACTGCTTGATGACCAAAACTGTCACTGGGGTGCGGTTGTAGTGCGGCACCCAAAGCAAGTTGAGCAACCCTGCCTTGTCTACTCCTCGGAGCCACCTTCATGGCTCCAATGCAATCATTCTAGAGTTCATAACAATGATATGGCGCATCAGCTGCTCAGTCGCCAAGTGTGGGAACTTATCATGATTGGCAAAGTCCCAATCTTCAAGTTTTAGCACCGGCACTCATGCCAAGCATGGTCCATCGAAAACAATCTCATCCGGCAGCAAAGGGGTTTGCAGGGGGGTCTTTCTCTCATCGATGTCCTTTGGTACCTTGGTCTTGGGCTTGTGTGAAGGGACATACTCCGAGAACCAAGTAATAGTGTCTGCACCCTGGTTTTCAACCTCCTCTACTTCGACTCCCACATCCTCATCGTCCATCGAGATGTCTTCAATGTCTTCCTCCTCCGGCTCCAAATTTATAGCTTTTCCCTTCTCCTATGCGGTGGGCTTCGATGGGTTTCTCCTTGGCGATGCGTGCATCGGTATGGTAGGTTCCTTGCCCTTTTTATCCTTTACGGTCTCCTTGGTGAGGGTCGTCTTTGGTCTCGACGTCCTCGGTGATTTAGGGACCTCTGCCAATACTTCGGCCACTACTGGAGCAACTTCCTCTGCCTCTATCTGCATTTCCGGCGCTGACTCCTCTACTATTTCTTCGGTATTTATAGTTTCTATGGGTGTCGAAATAATGCTTTCCAAAAATACTTGCGGCGTCTCTGGGAGGTTTGCAAATACTGGAGTCTATTTCAAAGCCTCGAAGAATTCTCGGTTCATGAGTGCCTAAAAGCTCAACAACTCAATTCTCAAAATGCCAAGTGGTTTTCGTTGGACAACCACTTGTAATTTATAGGGCAATTTGAATTCAAATTTGACCGTTCCCCCCAAATTCAGTCCATTAATGCCGAATTGGCGGTATATTTTCAAGGATCTAAGCCTTAAATTTCATCTTAAATGCTAGCCGCCCACTCCATTTGGCCGCATTTCAACCGTCAAATCACGAATAGTGACTTTAATGGTCACTTTCCAGCCGACATGTGCACTTTTTCCCTAGGTAGCACAACTCCCTTCGCGCTGTCGTGAAACCTGTGACACTTCCTTACTTTGCACAATTCTCCAATCGCACAGCTCCCCAACCTAGGCAGTGTATTTTATATTCTCGTGCCTCCTTTCAGCTACTTGGAGTGCTAAGACTATGCTACCTTCATCTAGTCACATGGCCGGACAGCCAGTGTATGGCTTCAATCGACTGCCATTCACCTTTCCTGGGAAGGGATCTTCATTTAGTTTGACCAGCTATACCGCTCCTCCGTTGGTAATCTCCTTAATGACATAGGGCCCTAACCAATACATCCAGAATTTCCCTAGAAATTTATCAAACTTGTTTTTATATAACAAAACCAGGTAATTTACCTTAAAGGTGCGCAGCTTAATGTGTCAATCATGCCATGCTTTTTTGCGCTGCTTTTGGACCTGTTGGTGAAAGCTCGCTAGAAATCTCTCTTCCTTAAGCTCATCCAACTGTGCGAGCCTTTCCTCCAGCGCTTTGTGATCTGTCATACCTGTGAGCATCACTATATGCAGAGTAGGCACAATATATTCCATAGGCATTACTACTTCAACGCCATAGACCAGCCTAAAGGGAGTTTTTCAAGTCAACTTCTTGCATGTCATCTGATAACCCCATAGTACCACAGGTATGCGTAGGTCCCAATCACTTCACTTAGCATTTCAAACTTGGTCAACACTTTATTGAATGCTTCCACTATCCCATTAGCCTGCGGGTCATAAGGCATGCTCTTCTAGTGATATACCTGAAATCCCTCCATTAGTGCTCTGATCGTTTCATTCCGAAAGTACATACCGTGATCACTCATCAAGAGCTTTGGACAACCAAATCACGTCGGTACATGCTCAAAGAGGAACTTTACAGTAGTCACACATGTGCAATCCTTCACAAGCTGTGCTTCTGCCCATCGAGTCAAATACTCCGTCACACTGATAATGTACCTCGCTCCCATCTTTCCTTGGGGTTGAATGGGTCCCACAAAATCCATCGCCAATTTCTCAAAGGGTTGCAACATCATTTGTGGATTCAAAGGCATCTTATCCTTCCACATGGCCTACCAATCCTTTGACACCCATCACACACCTTACAGTATACTTTTGAATGCTGATGGAGGGTTGGCCACCACAACCCTGCGTGTAGAATCTTCTGCGTGGTTTCTCTCCCTACATAATATCCTCCTGCAGCGCCCCCATGAGTGTCTACGAGGATGGTGCTTCTTTAAAATTTGGGTACATATCGTTGCAATATCTCGTCAGACCCCATTTTGTATAGATGCCGAGCAATGACAGAAAAATCTGCCACGCACACCACTAACTCCTTCTGTTGGACGATGTATCCTTCCGGGGCAGTTCCTATCATTAGGAAGTGTATTATATCCTAAAAATGACCATCCATGATGTGCACTACAAATAGTTGTGTGTCATGCAATCCCTCCTCCAAATTAGTGGGCTCTTCCCCTATTTCGATGCGCGACAGATGGTCTGGTCCCAGGTTCAGTCGTCTAGGATTCAAAACAACTTTAGAATCATATTCCTGGAACAATAACAGCCATATGCAGATTCTCCCCCCCAACATAGGCTTATTGACCAGGTACTTCAACGCGGAATGATCTATGTACATCTTAAAATGGCCTGCCAGCAAGTAGTGTCTAAACTTCTGGAGTGCATATACCAAAGCTAACCCCTCGCGCTTAGTAGTGGAATAGTTCTTCTCTGCCTTGGATAACCTTCTGCTTGCAAATGTGATAGGATGGTTCAAATCTTCTCCACCAACCTGTGTTAGTACTACTCCCAGCGTTATACATGACACGTCAACATGTACATGAAACTCCTTCTTCCAATCCAAGAAGACTAGTATCGGTGCAATGACCATATTTTCTTTCAATACATCCAGGCTCTTGTTACAGTCCTCATTCCAGCAGAATGTGACATCCTTCTTCAACAACTTTTCCATAGGCGCGGTGACCTAGACATAGCCTTTGATAAACTTTCTATAGTATCCCGTATGTCCTAGGGTATCACACAACTGTTTCACACTCCTTGGCACCTCCAAGTTTAGTATCAATACGATCTTAGGGGGGTCTACCATCAGTCCCTGTCTATAAACCACATGACCCAACAGGATCCTAAAGGGAACACAAAACAAGCACTTCTTCAGATTGAGCACGATCTAGTATCTTCGACAAGTATCCAGCATCAGGCGAAGCTTGCTACATGGTGTTTCACCAGCCCAAACACAGTCCAATCATCAAAGTATACTTCCAAGAACTTATGAATAAACTCTTTGAATGTAGCAATGACTACGCGCGAGAAAATCCTTGGTGCATTCTTCAACCCAAATGGCATTACACTGTACTGAAAACACCCCTGCTCAGTCGTGAAGGTTGTCTTCCTCCTATCCTCCGGTGCAATTTTGATTTGGTGGTACCCTGAGAACCCATCAGTGAAGGAATATGCTTCCTGGCCACCTATATTGTCCAACACTTCATCAGTGAACGGAGTCGGGAAAGGATCATGTACACAAGCGTCATTCAACTTTCTGAGATCCACGCATATCCTTATCTCATCCTTCTACTTCTTCTCTTGTACCACCATTGGGCTTACCTAATCAGATTATTCCACGGGCTCAATAATGCCTGCCGCAAGCATCTTTCCTAGCTCTAAGCGGACCTTTTCTTTATACCTCAGATTGAGACGGTAAGGTCTTTGCTTAACCGGCTTCACGTCGGCCTTCAAGGTGATCTTCATAACACCAAGGTCTCCAATTATCCCTTTTAGATCTGTAAACTTGGTAGGGAATAAATCCTGGTCTTCACTAAGAAATTTAGCGACCTTATCCACTCTCACGTTGTCCCAGTAATCTCCAATCTTTGCAAATTTGGGCTCTAGCTCCATACCAATGTTTACTTGCTTCATTTTTAGCGGTGCAGTTATATCAGGATTCTCAACCTGTGGTCCTTCGACCTCGCGAAGGCCTTCTGTTTCAGGGATGTTAATTTTTGCGGATCCTTGTCCTCTTCTTCAATAGTTACATTATAAAATTCTAGCATGTGACTCAGCTGAGTAGCCCACTCAGGCTAAATTAGGTCTAAAGGATCCTGCAGTATACTAAAGATTGATGCTTTCACCTCTTGTAGTGCTTCATCAATATAGTCAAACCCGTCTTCAAAATTGAATGTCATTATGAATCCTTCGCGCAAAATATCCCATTCACCTGTACCATGGTGGAGCTTTGTTTCTACATACCAGTTCATCAGGACGATGTCCAAGGTATGACAAAACAAGTGTACCCATTCAGGTTGGGGCTTCTCTCCTTAAGCTTGAGCCCATTTGGCCAAGTGCGTGTGCAGATCATCCTACCCATCATACTTTTTTGTCATTCACAACTTCAGCTTCCCAAAGCGTGTTCTCGTCATCCTCATACATTCGCACCAATCATCAAAGCTTCCCTTTTGCGTACCCCACCACCTTGTGGGCAGCGCACAGTGCCTAGTCCAATACCTGGAAGCGCTGCTTTTCTGGTACCTCCCTCTCAAATGCATCTAGAAGGATATCTACATCATTTAGGCCATAATAAGTAGGCATATTTCTTACCTCTGACGACACACAACACAGCAACCGGGTCATCATATTGCAACTCAACGTAGTCACCTCATGTAGCCGATTCTGCCAGCGCTCTAGTTCTTCATCAGAGTCTGATGTGCAGGAACTCTCATGATCCCATGTAATTCGTCCATCCCCGATGGGATTCACCAAATCTTGGTCTTGTGTTGTTATGTTATAGAAATAGTCCATATCATCATCGCTTTCATAATTGTGAACTGGTTCAGTATAGCATGATCCTTCAGCAGGATCTAGGGGTACTATGACACAGAGTGATTTCTTCTCAAATATCATCTTTCACTTCTTTAGGTTGATTACCCCGTTCATATCAGTAGCCCAATCAATTCCAAGGAGCACAGGATAGGGGTTGTTGTCATCCACAATTTCTATTACTTCAAAGTCATCCAACGCACTTGCACCTTCAATATCTACAGTCACCCCCTGCAGCCTCCCCATGGGGAGGATCTTTTGTTGGTTCACCATCGTTAGCTGAATCGGAGACAAGGAAAATTTTAAGGATGGAAAATTATCTTGAAGTTTAAAAACATTGGTGAATCTCACTAAGCTCCTAATATGCAAACTATAAAAAAATTATTGATGAATTTGAAAAATTATTCAAATTTACAATGATTTTATACATACTCTCTAAATAATGTTGGTGATTCTTAAGGTAAAATAATTTATATTGTAAAATTTGAGTGAACCATTTTTATAGAAAATGGAAATTAGTGAACTTTATTTTGGAAAAATCATGGAAAATTAACCCACCTGCAAATATTAGCCCCCAAAATTTTTCATGATCAAAGACCATTATAGCACAGGTCTCCCCATTCATTCCCAATTCTGTTTCGATAGGACGTTTGCATCTGATCCCAAGTCCAAGATAACCTGATCCATCTCATACTCTCCTATCTGCGTAGTCAGTCTCATCTCCTGTCTCGTCCTTGTTTCATGCTTACCAATATTTCGTACTACGCGCGGCTCAGCCGAAGTGCTTCCGACACATCTATTTATGAGCTCCTATAGCCCCTTCATAGCTTTTCTATCACACAGTAGCTTCATTCAGGTCTCCATGAAGGTTGTAAGCATAGAAGGATCCATCCCCTGATTAGGCTTATCCTTGCTTCCTGAGGTGGAGGCCTCAACGAAGCTCTTCTTCGCCTCCATGAATGTTTCACATGCGCACTCCAAATCAAACTCAGCCTCCTTTGCCAAAGCCTTGCGAACCCATGTACTGTCTTCAGGCTATTTCACCTTGTCATCTCCTATTGTGATTCCACTTTGGAGCACTATATTCACATTCGGATCCTCTTCGTATAGCTCAAACCTCATCATCTACAGGTTCTGAGTTGGCAGAGGTGGTAGCGCCCCTTTGTCACGTATCCTAGCTATCAGCATAGGATAGTCTTCCGGTTCATGATAAAATAGAGTACAATACTTACACAACGGACGTGTTGGGCTATTGCAATCATGGGCATAATGTCTTGGTCCTCTGCAATTGTAGCAGATCAATTGTCCCCGACCTTTGCGAGGTCCTCCTCTGCCTCGGCCTCATCCACACCCCTAAAATATTGTTCGCGCCATCCCCACGCTTTGGTCAGGGGGTCACGTTTCTACCTGGACCCTATAGGCAGGCATTCTATCTATCATAAATTTGTAACTTCTACAGTTATGCTCATTATGCCCTACCAACCTACAGAAGTTGCAGAACAGCTGTTGCGGTGTCTGTATAGAATTTAGCAACAAATGACAATTATCCGTGGCATGCCTTCCTGCTACCTGACATATAGCGCACCACAATAAAGGCATCATTCCTCCTCCTACAATATAGTTTGCAAAGACCAGACAATGCTCTTTATCATGCCCCTGAATCTTGCATTTCAGACACCATACCTCTTCGCACACCTTTGGTCAGATTGTTCTATCCTGCTTCAAACTTTGCATCTCAAGGCAAATATTGTTCAACTGTGCATGGATTTGTTGAACCCCCAGATTTGGATCTTGCATCAGGGTTTCATGCAGTCTCATTGCAATCTCCAAAGCCTCTGCCTAAGTCGTTATCTTCTGTTGTGACAGCGTAACCCTTAGGCGTGGCAAGAGCAAAGCCACAAACCATTCGCGATGTTGTTCGTCTGTTAAATTCATAATAGCTTCACAGATATTACACTTCAATCTCTGATCTAATTCCTAAGGTGTCTCGCCTAGCTGCAATGTGATTTCCTTGAACCCCACAATAGACTGTGCTTTAGATTTAGGCCTACTAAATTCTTTTTTCAGCACGGTCTGGATGTCTACCACTCCAGCATTCGGGTTATCATTAGAGTACTTGATGTACCAGGTTAGCGTGTGATCCTACAGAGAACTAACCAATGTCGCCTTATTCATGTTATCGTCTGTAACACCCTGAGCTTCCCATACAGCTTTTACAACGAACCAGAATTGGTTTGGGTCCTCATTCCCCAAGCCTTTAAACAAAGGCAGCTTCACTGAATTTTCCATACTGAACTACAGTGGAGGCGGATGTGGTACGGGTGAAGTCGCATGTGATGGGGGTGAAGTTGGAGGTGGTGTGGGTGGAGGTGGCAGTTGCGATAATCCTTGTCTTATTAACTGAATATCACTTTGTAGAGAAACTTACGCTATCCCTTATTCATCACCTCGCGAAGGTGAAATCAATGGGTTATATTCAGGAGCCTTTTTTCCTTTGTTCCTGTAGGTTTTTCCACTTTGCGTAGCCCCGAACATCAAGGTAGTTGCATAACCCATTTTTCGCACAATAACATTTTAATCCATGTATTCGAGTATTTCACGTACTTACCTCGCGGTCCTTTGAAAAAGCGTTGCTCTGCCTCACTATAGCTGACTAAGGTATCGACCACAAATTCAATTACAAATCCTCCTATGACGCAATCGAGCCGATGATCGACAGTGTGGGAAATCTTATCCTTAGATGCTTCCAACCTTTGTACTAGCTCTGGGGTCCACACAATAGGACCGTCAAGTTTCCACCTTGCTTGGCTATCTTCTAGCTTCGCGATCCACTCGTATAGCTCAACTGGAAAGGAACAGAAGAATATCTCATGGATATCTGTATAGAGGTACCTATCCAGCCATTATTCCTTTGTCAGTCGTGGGTTTCTATTCTCCTACGCCACGAATTCTTGGATCTTTTTTGTCCAACCAGTCTTCGATCCCTTTCTTAGCAGGATTCCAATGATATGACATCACACCTCTTATGCAAATTCCAGTCCCGGAAACAGAACTATTTTTTGGATTGTTGGGGCCTGACCCAGGTTCAGTGTTAGTTAGCCAAACAAGTCCCTACACTACTGGCCCTTTCGGCATGCATGGACCGAAGTCTCACCCGAAGCACTATGGGGGGATGTTGGAACCAAGTTTCAGCACCCTAAGATGGCCGTGATGTCATTTTATTCCTTCTATTCCTTCCTTCCCGCAGGTTACTTAGTTCTAGGGCATTGTCTACCTAACCCCTTATTCCTCTCTTTGATACCTCCGCGAAAGGGTACAACTGACCTTCGCGCAGCCCTAACCTTCGATTCAGATACTTTCGTACTGCCAGTGCAGCGTACCGTGCAGATTTCCAAACTTGTGTGAGTGTCTTACTTATCTTATTAGATAATCACAGTGAGCACCGTGTAAGTAGATATTCTTATTTGCATTCAGTTATCCAACATAATTATACACATTCGCGCATCACATAAGCATTATAATGGAAAATCATACATAATATGACAAGATGCATTAATCGGAACAAAGACACAAAATTTACAGAATACTTCTCTTCATTGATATCTTCAAGTGATTATAGACTCTATCCGCCTTATGCACAGAGTTGCAGGGGTCTGCGCACTCAACTGTGGACTTCTACCCTAGGCCTCAGCTCACTCAGCTGCAGAGCCTCTACCTACGCTACAACCTGAATCTTACACTTCTTACTTTAGAGCTATGACTATCTTCTTCATTATTTTTCTCTTCTAAAACTACTTAGAGATTAGCTCTTTTTATACGATCCCATGGTCTGCAAACCATGGGTAGGTCTTTTACAACTAACTTTTCTTTACAAAACTAAGGGCGGACAACCCTTTATGACTTATGACACCTTCGCGCTCCGTTACCACAAAATGCGTCTTCTTTACAAGTTTATTACAAAATTTGACAAAAACATGGGCTGTTAGCCCCAAAATGTTCCTTTAGGGGATCCCGTTCCCAACACCCTTTATTATTTCAGGGAATCCATAGATTGATCTCCACTCAGAGATTACTTTAGAAACTCCACCCATTGTTAGGAGTCTAAAGTGTGCTAATCCTTGCAGAAGTAAACCAATCTAGGTAAACAAAGGCCTTCACCCTTTTAACCTATGAAAAGATATAAATTACCCACCCTCAGTCAATTTGAGTATAGTAGTTCCATTACTGAGAACAAAAAATTCATACCTATGGTGCATTGATATCAGACATGCAGATTACAACTGCTAAGCCAAACCATTATGGTAGAAAATTCTTCATTATTAAGTCGAATAGTAGTATCATTTTAGAAAGATAATGATACTCAAATGACTACATTACTTAAGTGTATCCTCAACCGGTTAGCGTATAGAGGTTAGGAACAACCTTAAATCTCTATTAGAGATAGTTGGGTTATGGTAGTCACCACATGTTTCTCTGTTAATCCAGTTTTAGCACAAGCATTGCCTATTAAATAATACACTAGGATATAGCTAGGATTTAAGTGTGGAAACAATAATTTGACAAACAAATCATACTATGGCATCGTTTAGTTTCATAGCAACTAACCCCTAGGGTTGCAGATGAATTTATATTAGATATGGATTTGGTTATGGTAGTCACCACATGTTTCTACGTTAACCCAATTCTAGTAGAAGCACTACTTATGGAATGACACCCTATGATCTAACTACGAGTTAAAAACAGTAAAGGGAATAAGTTGGATTAACATATCCTATCCTCTAGATCAAGTGTAGAGACAACAAAATGATCAGTGCCCTATCAAAGATAAATCCTAGAGTCCATAGTCACTACCCTCTAGGGTTGTATATTTCTCTTTGTCCTCCGAATTGGTCGCCAAGCGATATCAAGCTTTGATCCATCTCTCACTCCTCTATTGATCTAAGGGTTAAAAAATATGCTCAAAAATAAAAGTGCTCAGAATCACTCAAAACCAATGCAAAATTGTAGATATCATCATTCTAATTCCAACAATGCTTGAATCGCCTCAATCCAACATTGTGTGTGAATATTATCACATTTTGAAGTTTTTGGCAAACAACTAAAAAGTCAATTGGTAAGGTTGACTAGGTTGTTGACTGGGGCATGTCGTACAAGTGATGTGGCACTGATGTCAACAGGTGACTATGCATGTACGATGAATAGGTGGACCAATCACGTGTTGACACATGGCACAGTCGTATAGGTCAATTTGGTGGAATTTCATTGGTTGTTGGATTTTGGGTGGACCAATTATGTTGTGCCACATGGCCCTCAATTTTTGTGCAATTATTTTTTGAACGGGCCGACAACCCTTCATAGGAATCAAACCCATGACCTATTAGTTATAACTACAATTTTGAAACACTAGACCATTGATGCCACTTGTTAATACATAGTGGCGATATTATATTTAAATCAATGTTGTTGGCACATTGGGGGAGAGGGGCGGAGCATGTACCCTTAGCTGCGAGCCACATGGAAACTGGCGTAACCATTGAGCAAAGGAAATGGGGGCACGATTAGCCCGACCCCTGGTTCTAGTGATTAACCCATGACTAGTGCAAAGTATGGTGGAGGGGGTGGGGAGATATGCCTCAACCCCCAATTCTTTCATTAACTGACAATCAAGATCCAGGCGGAAAGGGCTGGCCGTGAGGCACATAGCCCATGCTCATTCCACATTATAATCCATATTTCCCTAGTGTAACTGATGAAGGAGGTCTCGAAGGTAAGGAAGGCACGTGGCCTAGCCCAAGGCCACATGGCACACAACGCGTGTAGAAATGCTCACTGTAGTTCACCTGATAATGCAATATACTAAAGAAAAATACTTGATCTACTTCTACAAACAAACTTGCGGAAGCTTAATCGATTTTGAGCAAGATCAAATTATATAGCAGATGAAGAAGAAATCAATCACACATGAAAACAGAAGAATACTCTGGGAAAAGCCTCAGCTAAAAACCCTGCTATCTGTATTATCATACAAGTGGAAATATCTCAAGATTACACAGAGATTTAGCTCTCAAGCTATCCAGCTCTCAATACTATCCCTCACTGCTGCTCATAGACAAAATAGACAACACATATGCCTTCCTTCAGTCCTCCAAGCCTCATATTTCCTTCCGTAGTTTCTCCTGGGTCCTCCAGCTACAGCTTGTGTGATTCTCACCTCACACACAACATTGACCTCTGAAATAACTGCGCAATCCTGAAGGAGTTAATTTCTTCTGCATGGATGGGTTTCCTTTATAGGAAAATTCCTCCAACTGATAGTACACTGTCCCTTCCTTTAATCTCAACTGGGTCTTTCTTTGAACTGACGTGCATGAGTTATTTATGAGAGAATATTTAGTTATCTAGAGAACACTAGTTGCATGCATGTGTGCATTAACTGACTGAACTCACAATTAGTTCCTCCAACTGTTTGGAACTACTTTAACTAGACTTAACTCAGTTAACTGAGCTAACTAATTACAACTCATCCTTATCTCCTTAATTAAGGGATAACTGTTGCATGTCTTCACATAGATTTCATGTTTGATTTTCTCCAACGAATTAACTCAAGATGAATTAATTGATTATTTTTCAAACAACTGGTGAGACTAAATTCGAATTTTAATTCTCAATTTTAAATCAGGGACTAATTAAAATTGGAATCTATCCCGAAATGCTATTTATAGCAATATTATTTATAGCATTTCTATTTTTTGTTATTTCCAACAGAGATGGAGTATATCCTGAAATGCTATTTATAGCAATGCTATTTTTAGCATTTTTATTTTTAGCATTTATTGTTGCCATTTTCAACTCTCCCTCTCAACAAGAAAGGCATTCAACTCGAACCCGATCCTGAACCTTTGGAATGTTCTTCATGCAACACTTCTCTCAAGTTTTGTTGCTCTAGCAACTCCAGAAACAAAAAAATATCCAACCTGAATCAGAATGATGCTTCTGTCATCAAATTCTCTTAATCAAAGTCTCTTACTGCTATTGCCTTTGTCGAATGAAAACTCTTCACCTCTGTGCTCTTCAGTATCTAACTACTCTTGCTTCTATCACTTTGATCTCTAACTGCATCAATCACACCGATTCCTCCTGCTGCTGGTCCTATCTCCTAGCACTACATCCACACTGCACCTCCTCTCATCATGTTGCATCGTGCTGCCCACTGCTGCACTACAACTTAGTTACTGAGAAGTAACTAACTAATCTCCCAACTAACCTCCCTGTTGGGCTAGAAACACCCTCTGATGCTAAAGCTCCCTCTGCCACTGACATGTGCTCCCTCTCTGACCTCTGCACTGCTGCAACAACTCCCTACATCTCGCACCGTTGCACACCTCTCTGTGCCATCCTTCACTGGTGCAACACTCCTGTGCCTCTCGCATTGCTGCAACTTGCTAGCTCTACGTTGTCTTGGGACTCCTACACTGTAGTTCTCTTTGCCACTCAATCCACATCCGTCTCTACCCACTCAGCTAGTCCTGCTACTCCTTGTCGGGGCTCCCGTAGCAAGGTCTAATCAAATAGGTTGGGTACCTCAAGGATCCGACCCCTATTTCAGCCTTCTTGGGACTATCACTCCACATCGCCCCACCTCAAACCTTGAGGTATGGATGCATGTGATCCCTCTGCCCACTTGTGGAAATTACCCCCTACTGGAGGTCTCTGCATGAGTGGATAGCTCCACTCGGTCTCCTCTCGACTTCTCTAGTTATGGTTGCTCCACTGTTGGGTTGTGTTATATTCTTTCCACGACTAGCCCACGTAGTTAACCAGGGGGTTAGACGGGGAGCAGAGCCCCCCTTTCGTTGCGCCGATTGCGTAGCGGGGGGGTCACAAGGGTTTTGAGGGGTGCAAGTAACCCCAATCTATGGGGCCTGGGACAGCACCCCTGAAAATTTTTGTTTTGGAACCTATGTTACGTTGGGCAGACCCACCTATGGTTTTGTGCATGATTTTCGCACATTTTTTTTGACGCGATGGTTTTCAGTCCATGGTTTTGGACGTGATGGTTTTTGGTCCATGGTATTGGATGCTTCGGCTTGTATAAATATGTATTATACAATTGAAAGGAGCATATTGAAAATTCAAGATGGTAGTCCCAGTTTTGGGATCCAGGGGAAAACCTCTGTTTATATGTGTTATGCTCTCGCATTGTTTATTTTATGTGTTTTAGAATTTGTATGCATGTAATTTATGTATCGGGTTAAAACCTACATTTGGTATTAGAGTTGTTTTTGGCTTCAAGGGGATGCCTTTGTTGCTGAGGGGTTTCAATCAGGCCTGTGGTAGACCCTGTTCAGTGGAAGATCTGCGAGATCGATTTTGGTGGTGAAAGAAGATGGCGAGCAATGGAAAGATAGAGATCGAGAAATTTAATGGTCAGAGTTTTGAGTTGTGGAAAATCAAGATGGAGGATCTGTTAGTGGATAAATATTAGTGGATCGCGGTAGATCCGAGTACTAAACCAATGGAAGTGTCTGATGAAGAATGGAAGAAGTTGGATTGGAAGGCAAAGAGCACAATATGATTGTGTGTCTCAGATTCAATATTGCTGAATGTATCAGGGGAAGCTACGACGAAGGCTTTGTGGAATAATTTAGGGACTTTGTACCAATCTAAGTCTCTGGTGAATAAACTGTTCCTATGGAAAAAGTTGTATAACCTAAGGATGAAAGATGGAGACTCGGTGACAGGGCATCTAAACACATTTAATACTATGTAAGTTAGTTAGCATCTGTTGATATTAAAATTTTAGATGAAGATAAGTGCATCAGTTTGTTGTGTTCTCTACCAGATTGGTGGGATAGTTTGGTTATTGCAATAGGTAGCAATGCAACTACCTTGCAGTTTGATGAAATAGCTCATCCTTGTTGATGGAGGAGATGAGACGAAAAAATATGGAGAGCCAAAATGGTGATGCCTTGTCTGTATGAGGACGGTCTTAGAATAGAAACAAAAATAAATCATCTAGTGGGAGTTTTAAATCTAGAGGGAGATCTAAATCTCCAGAAAAACCTATAAAGGTGGTGTGCTGGAAATGCAGAAAGGAAGGTCACTAAAAAAGGGATTATAAATCTAAAGCTCCTGATAAAGGAAAGGTATTTGATGATGCTCCTTCTGTAGAGGCCAAAACCACCTTAGATGGAGGTGGGGGTGTGTACTTGGCTTCTTCAAGTACACATGTAGAGCATGAGGCATGGTTGATCGACTCAAGTGCATCCTTTCACTTCACTCCCCATAGAGAGTGGTTCTGCGAGTATGAGAAATACGATGGTGGTGATGTCTTCTTAGGGGATGATAAGAAGGCTAGATTCATTGGTCACGGAAAAGTAAAGTGTTGCAAGGTGGAAGGGTTAGAACACTTCCGGGTGTTCTTCATATTCCTACATTGGCCAAAAATCTGATTTCTATAATCAAGTTGGATGATGCAGGTGTAAAAATAGTGTTCGAGAAGGATACCTGCAAGATGGTGTTGGGAGCACTAGTATTGATGCAGGGAGTTTGGATTGGAACTCTGTACAAGTTGCAAGGTAACACAGTTTTTGATGGGTGCAATAGTTCTTTGGTTCCTAAAAGTGGAGCAGAAAATCTAGTGGTCTCTGGAGAGAAGACCATGTTGTGGCATCAAAGGCTTGGACATATTGGAGAAAAGGGCCTTCAAATACTTCATGGTAAAGGTATGGTAGAAGGTATGAGTAATAAGTCTCTGGATTTTGATTTTTGTGAAAATTGTGTATATGGGAAGCAGAATCGGGTGAGTTTCCCCTCTGGTGGTAAGAGGGCGAAACATATATTAGAGCTTGTGCATAGTGATGTGTTTGGACCTATGAAGGTTCCATCACTGGGTAAGTATGTGTACTATGTATCATTTATAGATGACTTCTCAAGGAATACATGGACGTATTTTCTTAAGAAGAAATCTAAAGCCTTTGATAGGTTTAAAGAATTCAAGGCTCTAGTGGAAAACTAGACAGAGAAGAAGATAAAGGTGCCGAGGACAAATAATGGTGGAGAGTTTTGCAGTAAGGAATTTGAAGAATTATGTAATAAGTGTGGTATAGCATGGCAGAAGACTACTCCATATGCACCTTAGCAAAATGGAGTTACAAAAATAATGAACAAGACATTGATGGAAAGGGTAAGAAGCATGCTTAGTGGTGCCGGGTTAGGACAGGAATTCTAGGCAGAGGCGATGGAGACAGCATGTTACCTGGTCAACATATCACCTTCATCAGCGTTGGAGGATAAAACTCCACAAGAGGTATGGACTAGTAAGAAACCCTCTCTTTCACATTTGAGGATATTTGGATGTGATGCATATGTACATGTTCCAAAGGAGAAACGAACCAAATTGGATAGTAAATCTGAAAAGTGCATCTTTATTGGGTATAAGGATGGTTTAAAGGGTTATATACTTTGGAACCCAGTAACAAGGAAGGTTGTGTACAACCGAGATGTGGTGTTTAGAGAGGTGAAAGATGTTATTAAACATAAATTCCAACCAAAGAAACCTAAGAAGATAGAGTTTGAGCTAAAGGAGGAATTATCAGACTCTACAGTAGAGGAGGAATCAGAAGATGAAGAGCCACAAACTCTGGGTGTGAGAAGATTAGTTTGAGAAAGAAGGTAGCCAGAAAGGTATAGTCCATCTGGTTTTTGTTCAAATTTTGCTTTATCTATTACTGATGATGATCCCAGAACTGTGAAGGAAGCAGTAGATTCAGGGGATGGAAAACTCTGGAAAGAGGCCATGGTTGATGAAATGGCATCTTTGC
Organism: Pinus taeda; assembly: GCA_000404065.3. Classification (NCBI taxonomy): domain Eukaryota; kingdom Viridiplantae; phylum Streptophyta; class Pinopsida; order Pinales; family Pinaceae; genus Pinus; species Pinus taeda. Next base: position 38,386 of record APFE030549266.1, on the reverse strand, counting down.
ACAAAAATGAGGCTTGGGATCTGGTGGAGTTGCCAGCTGGAAGGAAACCCATTGGCAGCAAATGGGTGTTCAAGAAGAAGACAAATGCAGAAAGGAATGTGGAGAAATACAAAGCTCGGTGTAGCAAAAGGTTATTCCCAGGTGGCGGGAATTGATTTTGGTGATATTTTTTCTCCTGTTGCCAAGGTAACTTCTATTAGATTACTTTTATCTGTTGCTGCTGCTTTTGATTTTGAGGTAGAATTGATGGATGTGAAGATAACATTTCTTCACGGGGATTTGGAAGAGGAAATCTACATGAAGCAACCTGAAGGCTTTGCGGTGAAGGGTAAGAAAGAACTAGTATGCAAGTTAAAGAAGTCTCTGTATGGGTTAAAACAGTCACCAAGGATGTGGTAACAGAAATTTGATACATTTATACGTGGACTTGGCTTCACCAGAAGCAAAGCAGATCATTGTGTGTATTTTAAATTAATTGGTGACCGTGTTATTTATTTGGTCTTATATGTGAATGATATGTTGCTGGTTGGAAATGACAAAGAAATTATCTAGGATTTGAAGACCCAATTGTCCTCCAAATTTGACATGCAAGATCGTGGTGCTGCAAACTATATTTTGGGCATGGGAATTAAAAGAGATCGGGCAAAGAGGAAGCTCTGGTTAAACTAGAGGAAGTATGTTGAGACAATGTTGCAGATATTTAATATGCAGGATAGTAAACCGGTGAAGGTTCCTATTCCAGTAGGTGTAAAGTTATATGTTGAACAGTGTCCCAAGAAACAAGAAGAGGAAGAGGACATGTCCTGTGTTCCATATGCAAGTGCAATCGGTAGCCTGATGTATGCAATGGTCTATACTAGACCAGACATTGCACATACAGTGGGAGTATTGAGCAGGTTTATGTCAAAACCAGGAAAGGAGCATTGGACAGTAGTGAAGCGGGTTTCCATGTATTTACGTGGCACTAGTGATTATGGTTTGTGCTACCAAGAAGACCAGGATTGGATAGAGTATTCGATATTTGTGGCTTTGTTGATGCAGACTGGTCTGGAGATATGGATCAGAGAAGATCTATAAGTGGGTATGTGTTTAACCTATTTGGAGGTGCAGTCAGTTGGATGAGTAAGAAACAATCTGTAGTGGCACTATCAACTACAAAGGCATAATACATGGCAGCCACTCATGCAAGCAAGGAAGTAGTTTGGTTGTAGAGATTATGTTCAAGTATGGGGTTAGTACAGGGAACTATAAGGATAGACTGTGACAACCAATGTCCAATTTTCTTGGCAAATAACCCTGAAATCATTCAAAGACAGAGCACATTGATGTTTAGTATCACTTTGTGAGGTATATGATAGAAGACAAAAAGGTGTTGCTGGTAAAGGTGGTCACTTTGAAGAATACTGCAAATGCATTGAAAAAATATGTGAGCTCTGAGAAGTTCTCTTGGTGTAGAGAAACAATGGGCATTGCAAGGCTGGATAAATGACTAAGCTCTCTTGTGGCCC
>APFE030549266.1:2878-26402 GCA_000404065.3 Pinus taeda | reverse complement strand
TATGTTTTTATTACTAGCATGAAAGTCACCAACATTTAAAAAAAATTGTCCACACTTAATTCATTAGAAATTTTAAAGTGTAAAAACTAAACCCTTTAAACAAAAAGGGTTGATGTTAATCAGCAATTTTCAAAATCAAGATGAAAATCACTAACAAAAAAAAAAAAATGTTTACACTAGATACATAAAAAAAAAAAAAAACAAAACAAAAAACAAAAACAAAAACAAAAACAAAACTTGAAGTGTTAAAAATAAGCCCTCTAAGAAAATGTGTTGATGTTGCATCAACACTTTTCAAAATCAACATGAAAATCACTAACATCGAAAAAAAAATGTTCATACTTGATACATAAGAAAATTTAAAGTGCCAAAATATGTTAAAAAAAAAGTGTATTCTGGCATCACCACTTTTCAAAATTGGGTTTTTTTTGCTACGTCAAAAAAATGAGTACCAATTCATTTTCTCGTTTGATCGGTAACTATGTTCTCAATGCAAGTATTATTTTTGTGATTTGAGCACTGTATGTTGAACAATTTATAGAGCCAAGTCCTTTTGTGTTGCAGAGAAAGATTGTTTTTGGTTCTTTTCTAAGACATATGGAGACCTTTCTGGGCACCAAAAGAGTGTGTTGGGTATGTGTTATATTCTTTCCACAACTAGCCTTAGGCATTCTACATTGTATGGGGAGCAGTGGGGGGGTCACAGGGGGGGCAGTAGCCCCCCTTGTTGGGGGGTTTGCAGGGGGGCAGTAGCCTCCTTACATGAGGTCCGGGGCAGTGCCCCGAGAAACAAAAAATTATGCAGACCCAAAGACGGTGGGCATACCTACCCATGGTTTTTTGCATGGGTTTTTCTCATGGCTTTGGGCACGATGGTTTTATGCCCATGGTATTTTGTAGATCTAGTCAAGGGAACTACGGTTATGTTTTAATCCATGGTTAGTGGGTTGGGGTTTATGAATACTTCGACCTGTATATATATGTATTGTAACATTGAAAGGAATATAATGAAAAATCAATATGGTAGTCCAATTTTGAGATCCAGGGGAAAATGTCAATGTATATTTGTTTTATTTTCTTGCCATTGTTTTTTTTTGTTTTAAGAATTTGTTTGTAGGTGATTTTTGTATATGGTTAAAACCTACATTTCATATCAGAGAAATTCCAACTTCAAGGGGATGCTTTTTCTGTTGAGGGTTTTTTCTCAGGCCTATGGTAAACCCCGTTAAGTGGGAGACCTGAGGGATTGATTCTTATGGTGAAAGAAGATGGTGAACCGTGGAAAGCCTGAGAGATTAATAAATTCAATGGACAGAGCTTTAAGTTGTGGAAGCTCAAGATGGAGTATTTGTTGGTGGACCGACATTAGGCGACTATTGCAGATCTAGGCACAACACCAACAAGAATGTCAACAGAAGGTTAGGCAAAGTTAGAACAGAAGGATAAGACCACAATAAGATTGTGTCTCTTAGATTTAGTATTATTGAATTTATTAGAGGAAGCTACAACGAAGGCTTTATGGGACAAATGGGACTTTATACCAATCTAAGTCTCTGGTGAACAAACTTTTGTAGTAGAAAAATTTGTATAACCTGAGGATGAAGGATGGAGACTCGGTGATAGAGAATTTCAACACCTTTGATAATGTCATAAGCAGTTATTATCTGTTGATATAAAAAATTCAGATGAGGATAAGTGCATCGTTTTTTTGTGTTCTCTACCAGATTCATGGGATAGTTTGGTTGTTGTAATAAGCAGCAATACAACTACCTTGAAGTTTGATGAAATACTCTCATCCCTGTTGTTAGAGGAAATGAGAAGGAAAAATATGAAGAGCCAGAATGGATATTCCTTGTCTATGAGAGGATAGTCCTAGAATAGAAACAAAAATAATTCATCGAGTGGGAGATCTAAATCTCCAGGAAAATCTATGAAGGTGTGCTGGAAATGCAGAAAGGAAGGGCACTACCATAAAGGATTGTAGATCTGAAGCTCCTGAGAAAGGAAAGGGATCTAATGTTGCCCCTTCTACAGAGGGGAAAACCACCTCATATGAAGGTGGGGATGTTTACTTGCCTTCTTCTTCAAGTACACATCTAGATCATGAGGCATAGTTGATTAACTCAGATGCATCTTGTAACTTCACTCCCCATAGGGAGTGGTTCTGCGAGTACAAGAAATATGATGGTGATGATGTCTTCTTAGGGGATGCCAAGACAGCCTAAATCATTGGATGCAGAAAATTCAAGCTGAAGTTGTAAGGTGGAAGGATTAGAACACTTCCCAATGTTCGACATATTCCTACATTGCCCAGAAATCTGATTTCTCTTAGAAATATGGATGATACAAGTGTAAAAACAGTGTTCGAGAAAGATACCTGCAAGATGGCTCGAGGAGAACTAGTATTGATGTGGGGAGTTCATATTGGAAATATGTACAAGCTTCTAGGTATTACTATTATTGATGGGTGTAACAGTTATGTGGTTCCTGAAAGTGGAGCAAAAAATCTAGTGGTCTCTGGAGAAAAGACCATCCTATGGCATCAAAGGCTTGGACATATTGGAGAGAAGGGCCTTTGAATACTACATGGGAAAGAAGAATTGGGTGAGTTTCCCCTCTAGTGCTAAGTGGGTGAAATGGATATTAGAGCTTATGCACAATGATGTGTTTTGACCTATGTTGGTTCCATCACTAGGTAAGCTTGTGTACTATGTCTCATTTATAAATCACTTCTCGAGGAATACATGGATATATTTCTTTAGGAAGAAATCTAAAGTTTTTAACAGGTTTAAAGAATTTAAGGCTTTGGTGGAAAATCATACATAAAGAAGATTAAGTGGCTGAGGACATATAATGGTGGAAAGTTTTGCAAGAAGGAATTTTAAGGGTTATGTAAGAAGTGTGGAAGACTACTCCATACACAATTCACCAAAATGGTGTTTCATAAAGAATGAACAGAACGTTGATGGAAAAGCAAAGAAGCATACTCAGTGGCAATGAATTAGGGTAGGAATTGTGGGCAAAGGAAGTGGATACTATATGTTACTTTTTTAACAGATCACCTTCATCAATGTTGGAGGATAAGACTCCACATGAGGTATGGAAGGTAAGAAACCCTCTCTTTCACATCTAAGGGTATATAGCTATGATGCATATGTGCATGTTCTGAAGGATAAAAGAACCAAGTTGGATAGTAAATCTGAAAGGTGCATCTTTATTGGGTATAAGGATGGTTTAAAAGGTTATAAGCTTTGGAACCTAGAAACAAGGAAGGTTGTCTACAATTGAGATGTGGTGTTTAGAGAGGTGAAAGATGTTATTAAACATGAAGTCCTACCAAAAGAACCCAAGAAGATATATTTTGAACTAAAGGGGAAAGAATTAGACTCTTCAACATAACAAGAATCAGAAGAGGAAGAGCCACAAACTCTAGTTTTGAGAAGATCTGTTTGAGAGAGAAGATAGCTAGAGAGGTATATTTTATCTACTTTCTTTTAAAAAATTTCTTTAACTGTTATTGATGATGATCCCATAACTGTTAGGGAGGTGGTGGATTCAGAGGATAACAAAAACGAGGCTTGAGATCTGGCAGAGCTGTCGGCTAGAAGGAAATCCATTGAGAGAAAATGGGTGTTTAAGAAGAAGATGAATGTAGAAGGCAAGCTGGAGAAATACAAAGCTCGGTTGCTATAAAAAGGTTATTCCCAGGAGCCGAGAATTGATTTTGGTGATATATTTTCTCTTGTTTTCAAGTTAACTTCTATTAGATTACTTTTATCTATTGTTCTTACTTTTAATTTTGAGGTAGAAAAGATGGATGTGAAGACAATATTTCTTCACAAGGATTTGGAAGAAGAGATCTATATGAAGCAACCTAAAGGCTTTGTGGTGAAAGGTAAGAAAGAATTGGTATGCAGGTATATGGGTTAAAAAATTATCTATATGGGTTAAAACAATCACCAAGGATGTGGTATCATAAATTTGATACATATATACAAGGACTTGGCTTCACAAGAAGCAAAGAAGATCACTATGTGTATTTTAAATTAATTGGTGATTGTGTTATTTATTTGGTCTTGTATGTGGATGATATGTCGCTCATTGGAAATAACAAAGAAACTATCTAGGATTTGAAGACCCAATTGTCCTCTAAATTCAACATGAAGGATCTTGGTGCTGCAAACTATATTTTGGTCTTGGAAATTAAATGAGATCGGGCAAAGAGGAAGCTTTGTTTAAACCATAGAAAGTATGTCGAGACAATAATGCAGAGGTTTAATATGCATGATAGTAAATCGGTGAAGGTTCCTATTCCTGTAGGTGTAAATTTATTTGTTGAACAATGTCCCAAGACACAAGAAGAGGAAGACGACATGTCTCTGTTCCATATGCGAGTGAAATTGGTATCTTGATGTATGCAATGATTTGTACTAGACCAGACATTGCACATGTAGTGGGAGTATTGAGTAGGTTTATGTCAAAACTAGGGAAGGAGCATTAGACAACAGCTAAGCAGGTTTTCAAGTACTTGGATGGCGCTAGTGATTATGGTTTGTGCTACCAAGGAAGACAATGATTGGATAGAGTTTTGGACATTCATGGCTTTATTGATGTGGACTAGGCTCAATATCTAGATCAAAGAATATCTACAAGTGGGTATGTGTTTAACCTATTTGGAGGAGCAATCAATTAGATGAGCAAGAGAAAATCTATAGTGGCACTTTCAACTATAGAGGCAGAATACATGGCAGCCACTCATGAACGAAAGAAAGCAGTTTGGTTGCATAGATTGTGTTCAAGTATGGGGTTGGTACAATAAGTTATAAGGATAGACTTGACAGCCAAAGGGCAATTTTCTTGAAAAATAACCTTGCTTATCATTCGAAGATAAAGCACATTGATGTTCAGTATCACTTTGTGAGGGATATGGTTGAGGAAAAAAAGGTGTTGTTGGTAAAGATGGACACTTTGAAGAATTTTTCAGATGCATTGACAAAGTATGTGAGCACTGAGAAGTTTTCTTGGTGTAGAGAAATAATGGGTGTTGCAGGGCTAGACAAATGATTAAGCTCTCCTATGACCCTCTATGTGGAAATAAAACAACAAGTGGGAGAATGTTGGGTATGTTTTATATTCTTTCCACGAATAGCCTTAGGCATTGTACGTTGCGTCAGGTGCAATGAGGGTTTTGCAGGGGGGTGGTATCCCCCTTGCACGGGGTCTGAGGTAGTGCCTCGAGAAAAAAAATTATGCAGACCCAATAATAGTTATCACTTAGTTTTTCTCTTCTTCATTTTCATCATGTTGTGTTTCATATGATTTTGTTTCATCTTTAAGTTCATTTAAATAATTAACTATTCTCTTTTGGATAAGTTATGATCTAAGTGACCGTTGAAGACCCAAATTTATCAAAACTTGCAAAGTGTCGGAGGACAATCAATTTTTATATCATCTACCTCTCCCCTTGATGGTATTCCTTAGCTACTTATCCCTCCCTACGTACCCCTAGCTCGACCTCCTTTTTTTTCTCTTTTTCCCGAGTGTTGGCTCTAGTAGTTGAAATTCATCCTCTCTATATCGATAGAGATGTGGCACCCGTCTCTCCTAGACCAGTCATGGTTAATCAACCTTATAGGATAATCAGGGTTGTGACATTTGGCCTCCTTCATCCTTCATTACCCATCATCTGTCTTCTTTCTAGATCTAGTTCTAGAACCACCAAAGTGTGAGATAAATACCTTCTCCATCATATGCCAAGTTTCCTGTAAATATTTGTGTGTGCCCTTCATTCACGATCTTCTTCGCTTGCCCCCCTCAAATCTCATTTGAATCAATTATTTTTTAGCTCAGTTCTTGGAATCATAAACTTAGGTAATGTAACCACCTCACCCCATATTTATCCACTTTAACCTGTTCACCAAGGTAAACATGAGATGAGAGTTATTATGCGAGAGCCAATTTCCAAGATGCGCTTATGGAAAATGGGGCCCACATACCTAGAACTGACTACAAGCACCCAATGACACATGATCACATTGTTATCAACCTAACTTGACCCGACATTATTTCTTTTTAGTTTTGTTTCCTTGAATTTAATAGAACTTTCTATTTTTGGTAGGTTTTCAAGTTCTAAACTTTTAAGGTTGTTTTGAGGGCCTAAACGTCATTTTCAGGGAAAATAGAGAGACTATAAAAGTGCCAAAATTTTCTCGACACATACTTCTCTTGGCCTCCTCATGGAAATATTTAAAATGAGGTATTACGATAGTCAAATAGAGATCATATGCCAAAGTTATGACCTCGAGAAGTTGGAGGTCCAAATTACTCTTTTATACAAACACTTTGTGTACATAGTACCTATATGTTATGAATACATATATGTTCACTAATTCAATAAATCACCATATAATCATCAAGAAGGTTCTATGCTCTCTCCACATAGTTGCAAAAACACTTATTAGTTGACACGTTCTTCAATGAAGCAATAACTAAACAATTCATGACAAGAGCCACAAATGGTACACATAATATAACCATCATATAACTAGAAAATAACCAACATAGGAATCATGGAAACTCAGCTATAATTTCACAAATAAAACCACTACAATTAGACATGAATCACGGTAGGAGAATAAATCTTATTAATATATGAAAATACCTTCCAATTCAAGGACTTCCATGTACCGCCCGACCATATATTAGGCTGAACCAAATCTCTCTTTTAGCCAATCACCCTTGCGCCATATTCCAATAACGAATGTTGGATCGCATGGAATAAACCAAGACAAACTAAACCAGGGCTTTCACCACCTTGACCCTCAACCACAGTGATTCCACCTGTACAATCAAACATCATTAACACCAACCAGGTCAGTCTCTACCCAAGCTATCCAGGGCTCCAGGAACTAGTAACTCAACCCACAGCCTTCCAAGGCTCCAGAGTGTTTTTCCAACCCAACTCCAAGGACTAGTAACTCAACACACTAAGGGCTCTAGAATGTTTGTCCCAACCTAGGCTCTAGGATTAGTAACTTAACCCAAGTTGTTCTAGGGCTTCCAAGCCATTTGTTCCAACTCACAGCCATAACTAACATGAGCGGAAAACAAAAAACAATCAAGTGGAAAAACCCACAACATCATGATTTTCTAGTAAATGGAAAGGAAAGGCTAAAACCATTGTCACTCCAGGCAAATCACCATGTCAATGACAACACATAACTAGAAAATCACATGCATATACCATGCATCCATAAATCAACAAGGAAATCACACCTACAATCTGTTACCTGCAAAGAAATCCAGTTGTAGTTGTTGATCCAACTGTTCCCTTGAGCTTTCCTTCTTTCCTTTGCCTTCTTTCTCCTATCCAAGTGAATGCTAAAGTTCTCCAAGCATGCTCCAATAATGCTCCAAGATTTCTCTAAGTGTGCAAGAGTATGAGAGAATGAGAGAATGAAAGAGAACTCCAAAACTGAACTGAAAAAAGGTTGCAAACTGATCCTCGTAAGCCTCTTTATCATTGAGGCCACTATTTTATTTATTTTCCTTCAATTTCCTCTCATGAAAATTTGTGTCTCTTCACCTTCCTTTTCTCCTATTTTCCTTTATTTCGTAAATAAAATGCCAATTATTGTCATTTTTCCTTTGTCAATGCCTTTGCCAGTTTATGTAGCCATAAATTAATCACCAGTGATACCCATCACTATGTTTTTCCCAACATTCAACTTGGAATATGTGTGCCATGACATTGGTATTATTTTATTTACATGGAATGTCAAGTAGGTTTGTCATAGGTAAGACCTAAATTTGAATAGAAGGTTAAGATAATCCATCATTGGAGTGATTATGAAGGTGTCAACAATAGGTCCATGTTTCTCACAAAGCCTTCACTAGTTATTCAATAATATGAGAGAAATGATCTTATGCTAGTTTTTAAAAGGCGGGTCTAGTTCTAGGGTTATACTCAATCTCATAAACCTATGGAATTGCCACTAACTTTGTAAACGAATTTTAAAACACATCATTCAATATTCACATGTCATTAACCATGCATCTATAAATATTTCAAGCTATATCATGTGCTCATTCGAGATGAATCATATTGACAAATGAAATATTTTGCTTATAATTCTTAATGTGCACCACATTAAAGGAGAGTATATTAATCTTGATATGTATACAAGGACGACTAAGGAATATTACAACAATCATACAAGTGTAGGCATAATTATGCTTATTATTTTCATATTATATATATAATATTATATATAAGTATATATTATATATATAATAATATTTATATATAATATATAATATGTTATATATATTATATATTATATTATAATATATATATATTATACTTATATATATATTATATAATATATATATATATATATATATACATGTGATAACTAAGGAAATATTTATAGTAACCATACAATTATAGGGCGACCGAGATAACTATTGAGGCTCGGTTTTGCCTAATTTTGACACCTTTTCTAGACTTTACCTCTCCCATTTTGAACAATCCTTGACCCCTATTATGCTTATTTCAGTTATAACATCTAGGTTTTGGCCAAAAGGGTGCTATATGCTTGAGGTATGCAAATTAAAATAATAATAAAAGTGTTTTTTACCTTAATCTTAAGCATTGCTTAAGCTAGATGTCTCCTTATTGAATTATCATGCCAACTAATCTAGATTTCTTGTGCATATTTATTTTGACTCGAAAGAGTCTCGCATTTCCTGTAGACAGCTCGTGCGATACTATTTCCTGCAGATGCTCTGAAATTCCTATAGACGCGAATTTCCTACAACCGCGAGATTTCCTACAGCAAAATTGGTGGTTATCTATATTCCACTTATTTCCAGATCAAATGAGAACATAGTTTTGTGGGGAATTCATCATACATGGATTATGTCCTATTGGTTGTTTCGAATCCGCCAATGAAACTACCCAGATTTGTAGACTTCCTCTCGTTGTCGGTATGAAGGAAAACTCAAGCTATGTAATGAATTTCATCTAATCCATGCTTTCAGTCATGGATTAGACTCAGTATAGATAATTTTGACACTTTGTACCAAAACTATTAACCAATGGCTCAGATTAGTAGTTTTCCTTATTTCGAGCCACAAATGGGTTTTTTGCAATTGTATAAATTCGACTCTATTTTATATTGTAAGGGGTTGTTGGGTTGGCTTCGCTGATAATATATATTAGATTGTACTCGACTATAACATTTTCATATTAACATAATATTATATGTTATATCTATCTTACTAAGCAATCTCTTCTAATTTTGAAGGGGTTGTGAGTGAGGGAAGGCCCCCTTTGCTCACAACTCCCTTAGTGTAGTATGTGTGTATTTTAGTTCTATTATGCAGTAATAATTTGTTTACACAGCTAATGTACTCTTTCTGATATATCAGTAGCAAATGATTGAATGATTAAGTTTCATGTTAATGTGTAGATTCCATTCAATCAAGATTTTATTTAAATTGTTGAGTGATTTATTTAATTGTTGTAAGTTTGATTTCTTATCTTTTCTAATCAACATCAGGAATATTAAGAGTTGTAGAGGAATGTTTCCATCCACTCCATAGCCTTTGCTGCTAAATGTTGATGCAGAAAAGACGCATTCGTTTTGTGTATGGTTGATTGGTTAGCTTAATAAGCACTTAAGGTATTAAGCATGCATATATTTCGTGCGGCATCTCACAAGCTTACCTGCCCTCGGTTGATGATTTATGTTGATAAATTGTAAGTCTATAATTTGACTCAACATTTTGGCATCGTTTCCAAGGAGGTGCTAAGGGATAATAACAAAAGTGTTTTTGTATTATGTACATTATTTGAGATTTTCAAGACTGGGGGAGTCGAAGTGGTAAGATGAACGGCAAAGCTTACGCACCTGCAGAGGTCAGAAATTCACCAAAGTCGTGTCCTGATTGTTTGGTAAGTATTTTTATTTTAATTTATTTGCATAGTAGATGGTAGGGTCCAATATCTACAAATGTCTTTTTTGGTTTTGTGAGAACCACTTCACTTACTAATACACCGGCAAGGAAAAAGAAGTTTGCAAGAAACAAGGCAGCAAGGGAAGAAGAGTCTGGACAAGAGGTCTGTGGTCCTAAAAAGAGCCCAAAACATATTCCTACTTCCATAGTAGCAACTTTTATAGGAAAATATTATGTTGCTACCCATTTCGAATCTCCCCTCACAAGGAAAACAACATCTCTGCTCATTGGTCATCCTAAAAAGGAATTCCCTGTTAATCCTATTCAAGAACTAGAATTTCAAACCATTCATTCCATAAAATCTGTAGTTTACAAAGGTCCTACTTCTTTTTGGTCCAAAATGGCTCATGAAGAAGGAACTAGAAACACAAATGGAGGATATGATGAGAAGGAAAAGGAACTAATCACATTTGAATTCCCTATCAGCGAGATGGTGGAGCAACTCAGATGAAGAAAATTCCTCCCTCATCCTTGCCTAACTTTCGTGGAGTCTCCAGTGAAGATCTTAATGCCTTTTTGATCGAATTCGACATGATATGCAGAAGCTACTACTATTCTTCCAATGCTCAAAAGCTAAATTTGTTTCCTGCAACACTGAAGGATGCAACTCTCAGGTGCTTTATGGGGTTGCCTTCAAACTCCATTACAACTTGGGATGAAATGAAAAAAAAAAATCTTGAAGAGATATCAAGATTATTGCATGACTAGGGACCTCAGAGAAGAAATTTTTGGTATGACTCAGAAGGAGGGGGGGGGGAGTCTTGAGGATTTGGTGGAAAGATTTTAGTACAATCTGCAAAGATCCAAGATGAATCAACTAAGAAAGGACAATAAAACAACAATTTTGCTTCAAGCAATCAGACCAGAATCTCTAGAGATTTTGAACTTAATGGGAGGAGGTGACATATTAAAGTTAAGCTATTATGAGGTATGTGAGCTATGTTGGCGATATTCAAGAGGAAATTCTAAAGTTGGAGGGGGGATAAAAGATACTTCTTCAAGGTTTGTTAAGACAGTTGTTGCATCTAGAGAAACCAGAGCTAAAATGGGTGACCTATTTGAAAATTTTAAAACTGATATTCGTAGCACTTTATCTTCCCAATTAGATGTTTTGTAGGCTAAGAAGAAACAGGAGAAATAGGAGGAATTGGAGAAAGCCTTGGCTATGTTCTATTCAAAGTGCAGGAAGAAGCATGCCTTGAGGGAATGTCCTGCAGATAGTATAAAGGTATGCCGAATCTGTGAAGTTGAGAATTTCACTGATCAATGTACTTCACTTCCTAAAATTAAAGCACAATATCTAGCAGATCAGGGAGCTATCAATGCACTTTATGTAATGGCACCTCAAAGACCATGGCAACCACGTGCTACAGCTATGTGTCAATCTCATTATCAATTTCATTATACTCAAAATTAGATGTGGAATATTCCAATGCCCTAGAATCCTTGGCCTCCACAACAGCTTTGGAAGGGGAACTTCTCTTACCCTACTGCATAGAATTTTCCCTCTCAAAACTTTTATGCACTGCAGTCCACACAACAGAAAATGATTCAACCTCAACAGCAGCAACTTCAGTTGCCTTCCCCACCAAATCAACTTTATCCTACACAACTTCCTACCCAACCAGTGTCTAACCCCAACAATAAAACCATCCAATACACTCACAACATTGGATTGGTCACTTATCCCACTTTTCCTACCTACGGTATTGCACCACAGTCGCTGCAGGAAATTTATGTTATTGTGTTACAGGAATTTCTTGCGTCACTGCAGGAAATCCAGCTTAGATTCGAAAAAGTGGTGACTCGACCCAGAAGAATTGAAGAGATTGTGGAGGAAGATACTCTAGAAATGACTGAATTTGAAACCACACCTAAACCAATAGAACAACCTACTTCAAGGCCACGAGAACCTTCCTCATCCCATATGGTCTAGCCTCCTTTTCTAGAGAAGTTGGAAATGAAACTAAAGCAACCTGAATTTGATCTTGTGTCTGAACTAAGAAATGTGTGCATTAAGATTCTGTTAGTGCAAGAAAATAAGGATATCCAAATTTATGCCAAAACAGTGAGGGAGCTATGTACCAAGAGGCTAGGAAGACAAAAGAGAGAACTCTATACAATTCAAGTAGGTGGAAAGCTTGCAAGTTTAATGTTTACCGGATTTGTTACTAAAAAATATGCAAACCTCAAAATCGATGTGGTTACCACCTTTATCAATGGACATTTTATAAATAACACTTTAATTGATTTGGTTGTAGCCATTAATGTGATGACTATGGAGACTTTATCTTGTATAGGATCCTTTGACTTACTACCTACTCCCACCATGTTAGAGTTAGAAGATAGGTCTAAGGTAAATCCAGAGGGGGTATTAGAGGACATTGTCATCTCATTAGATTCTTGGGACTACCCTGCAGACTTTTATGTTCTTCAACCCAAAATCAACTTGGAAGGGAATCCTTTGATCTTGGGGAGGCCGTGGTTAGCCACGACAGAAGCCTACATTAGGTGTTGGTCTAGAAACATGACCATCACTCATGGAGCTAAAACAAAGCATATTAATTTATATCCCCCTTCTCAACCCCGCTTAAGATCAAAAAATACACATTGGGTTGGAGAAGAAGAGCATGATTCAGAATGTACCTGACCAGTTTTGACAATAGCCCAAGCTATGAACCTTAAAGAAAATTTAGAAGAAAATTTGATAAATTGTTGTATTTCTAATCCTGATTTTTTGCAACAATAAGAAGGGAAGTCTAGTCATAATTTAGATATCATTACTAATCTGCAAGATTTTCGTGAACATAGTACAACAACTGAACTACATTCAACCCTATTTTCTACATTTCCTACATATTCCATGACTGAATGGGGGAGTAAGGTAGTTGAAATTTTTCTTGTAAAACCTTTAAATATTAATGTTTCCTTAACCACTAAACAGGAAAACCATTTAATTCATGCATTGCAAATATTTTCAAACACATTTTCTTGGGAATATATAGATATAAGAGGCATTCACCCAGGCACATGCATTCATCATATTTATACAAAAGAAAATTCTAGGCCCGTGAGACAACCACAAAGGATGATGAACCCCGCTTTAAGGGAATTGTGAAAGATGAATTACAGAAATTGTTAAATGTATGGTTCATCTATCCTATCTCAGATAGCCAGTGAGTATCTCCACTGGTTATTGTCCCCAAGAAGAATGGTAAATGGTGAGTGTGTGTGGATTATAGGGAACAAAACAAGGCTACCTTAAAAGATCACTTTCCCTTGCCTTTTATAGATCAAGTGTTGGATACTTCAACATGGAAAAAGTATTTTTCCTTCCTAGATGGGTTCAGTGGTTACAATCAGATTAGAATAGCTCCAGAGGACCAGGAAAAGACAAAATTCACATGTCCCTAGGGTACCTATGCATATAGGGTATTACCATTTGGTCTATGCAACGCACCAACCACATTCTAGCAGACGGTCCTTGGTATTTTCTCTAGCCTTTTACATGATTGCATAGAGGTTTATATGGATGATTTTACAGTTATGGGTGATAATTTTGAAGAGGCTCTACATAATCTTGAGAAATTTTTGCACAAATGTAGGGAAACTAACTTTCATTAAGTACTGAAAAATGTTTTATGATTATGACTGAAGGTATTGTTTTGGGTCATCATGTTTCTACTGCAGGAATTAAGGTTGATCTGGCAAAGATTGAAGTTATTGCAAAGCTACCTTCACCAACCAATCAAAAGGGAGTTCGAAGTTTCCTTGGACATGTAGGCTACTATAGAAGGTTTGTTGAAAATTTTACAAAGGTAGTCTCTCCATTGTTTAAATTATTGACTAAAGAATCTGAATTTCATTGGAATGATGAGTATCAAGTTGCATTCTATACACTCAAGTAAAATCTTTCTTCATCACTTGTCTTGAGAGGCCTCGATTGGAAATTACCCTTTCATATTTCCACTGATGCCTCTAATTCAGCCATAGGAGCAGTATTGGGTCAAAAGGAGGATCTTATAACCCATGTTATTTATTATGTTAGTAAAAATTTAATGCCTGCAAAACTGAATTACACGGCGACTGAAAAAGAATTCCTTACTGTAATTTATACTATTAATATGTTTAGGCATTACATCACAGGCTATGAAGTTTTTGTACACACCGATCACTCTGCCATTCGATATCTCATGAACAAACTAGTCACTAATGGCAAAATTACTAGGTGGATTTTGTTGCTGTAGGAATTTGACATCATAGTATTGGATAGACCAGGAAAAGAAAATCAGGTAGCTGATTTCTTATCTAAGCTCAACCATGCAGGTGAGGATGTTCCTGTTAATGATATCTTTCCTGATTAAAATTTGTTTTCTATTTCTGTCAAAACACCTTGGTTTGCAAACATGGCCAATTATCTTGCTATAGGAAAGTTTCCCCCTTAATTTTCATCTAATAAAAAAAAAAAAATTATTATGAAAAGTGTTGATTACTCTTGGATTAGGGGAGATCTCTTTTCCACTGGATCTGATTTGATTATTCGCCTGTGTGTCAGGGAAGATGAGATCTACGACATCTTGAGAGCCTATCACAATGAACCATGTGGAGGAAACTTTGTAGAAAAGCAGACAATTTATTAACATCCTTCACTCAAGTTACTATTGGCCAAGTCTTTTTAAAGATGAAAAATAGTATCTCATAAAGTGTGATAGTTTCTAGAGAATGGGGTGACCTATACAATCAGACGAGATGCCTTTGCAGCCATAGGTCCTCATAAAACCTTTTGAGAGGTGGGCTCTTGATTTTGTAGGTCCCATCAACTCTATGTCCAAAGGTAAGAAGTATATTTTAGTTTGTACTGATTAGGTTATGAAGTGGGTGGAGACAAGAGCACTACCTAGAGAAACGGAGAGAGAAGTGGTATATTTTCTTTTCTCTGATATTTTTGTAATATTTGGGGTACCGAGGGAGATAGTTACTAATCACAGTACTCCATTTGTGTCAAAGCTTATGCAGGGAATTATGCAGAAATATCAAATTACTCATCAGAAGTCCACCCCTTATCGTCCATAGGCCAATGGGCAGGTGGAATCAACAAATAAGGTGTTGGAGACAATCCTTACCAAGACAATGCAATTACATAAGAAGGATTGGTCCGACCGACTTCCTGAAGCATTGTGGGCTTACAGGATCACATGAGAAATACCACTGGCTTCTATCCATATGAATTGATGTATGGGAAGCAAGTGTTATTTCCCATTGAATTTCATATCATAACTTTCAAGATGGAAACAGATTTGGGTATAAACCTTGATGAATCTCAGTAGCAGAGAATCTTGCAGCTCAATGAGTTGGATGAGATTAGGTAAGATGTTTTTCAACATACTAACTTGATTCAACAACAACGAGCTAAATGGCATGATAGATACATTAAAAAGAAGTAGTTTAAAGAGTGAGACTTGGCATTGTTGTATGATTCAAAATTTAAGAACTTTAAGGGGAAATTTAACACACATTGGCTAGGCCCCTATGAAATTGAGAAAGTTTTTGATAATGGATCTGTTCAGGTTCAAACCATTGATAATGGGAATGTTACCTTCTTGGTGAATGGGAAAAAACTCAAGCTATATCAAAAACCCCAATCTAATGAGGAATTTGTGGAAGAAATTGTGAAGAAAAGAGAGTTGGTGATGGTGAGAGAAGGATTCATTCCTTCCACTATCTCTTCCTAATTTACTACTAACACAATGAACTCACTCTGTTCCTCCTCATGCTCGGTAAACCATGAGAGGATTGTCTATTGGGTACAGGTTTATTCCTTTTTTCAGGACCAATGGACTAGTTACAGAAAGCCCCCTTGGAGTCTTATTTTCCAAGTATTTCAAACTCTCTAAAATTGAAATCTAGTGAGCATGGACTACCCTGGGCTCCTTAAAACTATAGGTTAGTAGATCCTCTGGGATCCTCCCAATAAATTTTTTTTTTCAGTTAATCTTGGATTGCTCGTGTTTCACCGATGTGGGATTTCTTAAGGCCCTCCTTCCAAAAATCTTGGCCCATCAACATCAGCAAATTATCTGGGTGCAAGATCGAAGTCTTATGATGCCTTGAAGCTTGTATGCCCTAATGATAGGCTATCTCGCCAGTAGCAATGGAGAATCATTATGGCTCCTTGATTGTTGGATCCTATAGGGGGTTCGACAACAACTCATCAATTCACACCTAATAGGATGCATCATGGTACCTTGGTCCTCACTCTCATTAATGGTGATGGGCCTCCCATTGGTTAACAGTTGACCTTAATGGTTGGTAATCCAATGATATCATTGCACATTCAACATTAACACCTTTACTCATGTGTAATGAACTATACACAAATGAGGGAGAAGCGGATTTTTTTTATTTTTATTTTTTTGGTGGAAGGATTTCCTACAGAAGTTCCACAAGTCATGGTTCCATTTCCTACAGAATGCTCAGCAATCATGTCCATTTCCTACAGAATGTTCAGCAGTCATGGTTCCATTTCCTGCAGAATGATCAGCGGTCACGGTTCCATTTCTTGCAGCAACACCCCAAAAAAAAAAAAAAAAAAAAAAAAAAAAAAAAAAAAAAACGAGTCATAGACAAAACATTCGTTTAAAATCATTTAATAAAGTATTGACAGATTTTAATTATTGGTCGAGGTCATGAATTATGAGATCATACATCTGATTTAATTGTTAAGTGGGTTATCATTTTAAGGACAAGCACACGTCATCCAGGGACTAGACCATTGGAAGGTAATCTCGGTAAGGTACAGCCAGTGACAGGACACTTGAGGTAAGAGGTAATTGACACTTCAATTTTAAAACATTTGTATGATTTCAAGCTATGGTTACCCTTGCAGCAAAACGCGGCTGTAAATCATTGCATCATAAATCTAGCTCCATGCCCAATTATCATGACTCTGACATGACCGGTGGACGTGCTCTCCATATCCTTTCGCAGGTTGGATCATGATGATAATCATGATCACGACCTGTTTCTCGAAATCTCTGTGCTTTCCAATATTTCCCATATTAGCCCTCCCTTATCGTGCGATCCTTTGCAAAATCTTAACATGACATTTTTGAAGAGTTGCGTGCATCCTGTCTTCCCCGTCTTTCACCATGTCAACGTTGTGTGCCCCTGTCCACTTCGCGCCGCAAGGCCCTGAACTGCTGGAAACTGACCCTCGCAGTAAGGCGAGACTAGAGAAAGCAAGGTGGTTTCCATTGTTTCAAAAATTCAGTGGCCGCAAGTCAGAGGTTATGAAGTATTTTTCCCTAAATTTGAATGGCGATAAAGCTCAAGTCAGGAATGTCCAGTTTAGGTTGACCGAGGTTTTGGTGCCTTGGGCATGCGGAATTCCACATCAGGGGGAGAGTTGGTTTAAAAATCAGCGTTTCAACAACGGTATGTGTGTGTCCTTTCTCCTGATGAGGAGCATTTAGACCCTGACTAGAGCAAGGGGATTTCACAAGACTTCTTGAGAAGTAAGTATCAGCACCTGTTATTTTTCCTACAAAAGTATATAATGTGTGAAGGTCGCTTTGGGCTCGCATTCTTGTTTCACATTTGGCTCCTCACACATTTTCATGACAAGTCGTTGAATTTGCCGTATTATTTGAGAATGTCTCTGATGAAGATGTTGATGGCTGCTAAGGAGAGGGGGGCCAATTTGGAGGAAAACCTCTATCACCATGGGTTGATGAAAATCATCCTGGTAGAGGTTCTGAATGACAAGAAGAAGACGTGGGATGAGTTTCTTGCTGAGAATTAATTTTCGGAGGATGAAGACTCTAATTCTTCAGAGTCCACGGAGGAAATGCCATAAAAAAAAAACCAAGAATAATTCGCAGACCCATGGACTACAAATAAAGGATAAAGGAAAAGATAAAACTCTGACCCTTCAGAGTCTACAGAGGAAAAACCAACAAGAAAATCAAAGAAGAAGCCACGGACTCATGGGCCATAACTGAATAAGGAGGAAAACTATGAAGACTCTGACTCTTTAGAGTCCATAGAAAAGAAGCCAGCAGAAAAACCAAAGAAGAAGTCGCAAACCCATGGGTCGTAGATGAAAGAGGAAGAAAAAAACAAAGAAGTGGTGGTGACTAGGGAGACTGTGGGTAAAAAGCCTAAGTCTAAGGGCACCTCCACCTCTGCTAAGAGATTTACCAGGAGCCAAGTTGTTCAACTGGCTATAAAGGATACTGCAGAAGCAGAGGTGCTGCCCAAGACACCTGACAAAAAGAAGGAAAAACAACACGTCATGCCCAAAGGAAAGGAAAATATAGAGCAAGATGAATTTATTAGTGAAGAAGTAATGTCCTTCCAGGATTCCCCACTACATGGAAGCGAAAATGGCACAGCAGAAGAACAACAAGAAAATGAGGGCCTTGGTTCACCCCAATCTCTCCAAGAACATCATAAAGGGGAAGTAACTCCCCAGAAAAAGAGGTCTCTATAGGAATTGGAGGAGATTATCACTGATCTCACCGTTTTGAAACGAGCTTTGAGAAAGGAGAACGAGACCTTGAAAGAGAACAGCCTGCACATGTAGAAAGAACATGAGGAATGGGTTCAAAAAGCGGCCTGAATCATGAAGAAGAAGCAGGCTCCGATTGATCATCTAAAAAAAGAAAAATGAATTGTACAAGGGTCAGATTCTTGTAGAATCTAGCAGTAACCAATTGGACCTGCTGTCAGAGGTAGCAGATCAGTTGGTTACAATAGTTGTAGCCCATGACAAGGAATGATTTCCTTTTTCTTTTTGTTTTTGTGGAAGATGCAACATTTTTGCTTGCATAAGGGACATGGAAGATGCTAGGTGTGGGGGAGATGTTGAGGCTCGCTTTTGCCTAATTTTGACACCTTTTCTAGACTTTACCTCTCCCGTTTTGAACTATCCTTGACCCCTATTATGCTTATTTTGGTTATAACATCTAGGTTTTGTCCAAAAGGGTGCTATATGCTTGAGCTATGCAAATTAACATTAAAAAAAGTGTCTTTTACCTTAATCTTAAGCATTCATTATGTTAGTTTTTTCCTTATTAAATTATCATGCCAACTAATCTAGACTTCTTGTGCATATTTGTTTTGACTTGAAACAGTCTCCATTTCTTATAGATAGCTTGTGTGATCCTATTTCCTACAGACGATCCGAAATTCCTGCAAATGCGGATTTCCTGCAACCGCCCAGATTTCCTGCAGCAAAATCGGCGGTTAGCTATGTTCCACTTATTTCCATATCAAATGAGAACATGAGTTTCGTGGGGAATTCATCATACATGAATGTTGTCCTATTGGTTGTTTCGAATCCACCAATGAAACTGCCAGATTTGCAAACTTCTTCTCATTGGCAGTATGAAGGAAAACTCTAGCTATGTGACTAATTTCATCTAATCCATGCTTTCAGTCATGGATTAGACTCAGTATAGCTAATTTTGACACTTTGTACCAGTATTCTTATCCAATGGCTCAGATTAGTAGTTTTCCTTATTTCGAGCCAAATATGAGCTTTTTGCACTTGTATAAATTCGACTCTATTTTATATTGTAAGGGGTTGTTGGGTTGGCTTCACTGATAGTATATATTGGATTGTACTCAACTTTAACATTTTCATATTAATATAATATGATATTTTATGTCCATCTTACTGAGCAAGCTCTTCTAATTTTCAAGTGGTTGTGAATGAGGGAGGGCCCCCTTTGCTCACAACTCCCTTAGTGTAGTATGTGTGTATTTTAGTTATGTTATGCAGTAATAATTTTTTTACACAACTAGTGTACTCTTCTGAGTTAATTACCAGAGAACCCACAGTAATAACCATATTCTGTCAATGTTTCAAATCTCAACAGGGATCCATCATCAGGACTCCCTTAATGTACTCTTTCTGATATATCAGTAGTAAATGATTGAATGATTAAGTTTCATGTTAATGTGTTGATTTCATTTAATCAAGATTTGATTTACATTGTTGAGTGATTTATTTAATTTTTTTAAGTTTGATTTATTATCTTTTCTAATCAACATCAGCAATACTAAGAGTTGTAGAGGGATATTTCCATCCACTCCATTGCCTTTGCTGCTGAATGTTGATGCGGAAAGAGGAATTAGTTATGTGTATGGTTTACTAGTTAGCTTAATAAGCACTTAAGGTATTAAGTCTACATATATTTTGCGCAGCATCACAAGCTTACCTACCCTGGGTTGATGATTTATGTTGACAAATTATAAATCTACAATTTGACTCAACAATAACCTTGATCGGAACCATCTACATATTTTGCAAGATGACTGGGGTTGTTACAGTAAAGTTATAATTTAAGCAAACCACCCAACATTTTTGTGTCTGAAGTTATAACAGAGACAAAGTATGCACGATTGTATGCATGAAACAAATATTTTGCTATAATTAATTTAATGCTATCGACTGAGTTGAGTCAAAGAGAGAGCACATATTTGTCGTTTCAATTTTCTTACCAAACTCATAAAATGGGATTTGTTTGGATTCCAATGTTGGAACTTGGTCGAATTACTATTTTTATTACGTTGACTATTTCACCCAATCACTCATTCAACTCATAAAATTACATAGTGAAAGTTGATCGTTGTTTTCATTGATTGGTTAATTACATATGAGTTTAAAAATGTGGTGGTCGATTATGGTAGCAAGTCAATCAAGTCGAGTGTGTTGGTCGAATATGCCAGCAAGTTTATTAGGTTGTGTGCACTTACATGTTGATATGCATTAGCTAAACTCAAGAAATTGATGATGATAATATTGTGGCAGATAATTCTAGAGTTGTTGATTTTCAACTTACTTGGAAAGCTTGTATCAGATAAATTTTTGTAATGCACAAGATTCATTTATACCATAGTTAACAATGTATATGCATATTTTTGCATTTATAAACATGAACAACAAACTTTGGTCATGACCGTTGAGTTGCATAAGTGTCTTAGTCAACTTCGTTGGGCATTCAAATCAACTCATTTGATGGAAGTTGGCCAGATCATAAATTTGACTTGTATGTTCATCAACATGTTGGAATTCTTCGCAAAAACTTTATTACGTCCGACTTTTTTCACTGCACTTAGATTATGTATAAAATGGTTGACTTGATTCGGTTCGATGGGGAAATACCTAAATGGTCGGCTTAACCAATGGATTGTTGCAACTGTTCAACTAAAGCAATGTATTTGACCCTCAATTTGTTGGAATAAATATGTCACTATATATTTGCAACAAACTATTCAAAGTTGTATCTTTAAAGACTATTATGTTGAACGCATGTCTAATAGAAACAACAACTATAGGATCATGTAATTCTATAATAACTACTTAATTTGGAGAAAACTCCATCGTTTTCCCATCACCAAAATACAAGATCTGATAAATGGACAATGAATTTGTAGAAATTTTAAGGACTAGGAGCACATTATTAATGCACTCATTGGTCATCTACACAGCGCTTGACCCCAAAACCTCAAGTTGTGTAGAGTTACCAAGTACAATTTGTAAAATATTTCTATGGGATGTAGAAGGAAGAAAATCTTGACAAGGAGTCATATGATATGATGCCCTTGAATCAAGTATCCAATTATATGTACATTTATGTATGTCTTGGGATGATAAAGCATGTCCTCTTCCTATTGGAATATTTTTCTTCTTCATGGCCTCTTCTAAGACATCCAACTTTTTTCTAACATCTTGCTTCAATATGCCCCTGTTTACCACAAAAAGTACAAGTTTCATTTATTTCCATCTATTAGATCCCTATAATACTAGTGTATTCCATTATTACTATTGTCATTGTATCCCCTTATTATTATTGTGTGCCCATGTTGTCCCCATATTGCTATTATTGTGCCCCATAGAAGGCCACTGTTGTTATTGTTGTGCCCTTATATTATCATTTTTATGTCGTCTTTGACTATATTGTGACCCCTTAGACTCCTATATATAGAAAGGAGGCCTTGTCATTTGTATCATCCAAGAATTGTTAATTTTATGTAATTTAAAAGAGGTTTTCCCTTCGAAGAGGCTGATTTTTAAGTCTTTGATCTATCTTTTCTTCTATTTTGTGAGCTGGTTGCATAACAATTGGTATCAGAGTTTTGGATTCTAAGGTTTCACCGCTTCAAACCAGTCATCGTGGAATTTTCGCTATAATTTTTTTCCATGAAGTTTCAGATTCTAAAATTAAAACACATGTGAGCCAAAATCATGATGAACTTCGGTTAAGAATTTCAGATCTTGGCTCGCTATATTTTCAGAGATATGATCCAAGGAAGGTAGGGTTTTTGAAGGCTCCCGAATTATATCCCAAACAGGTGACTTGGAGAAAATCGTAATAGATTTTTCTCTGAGTGTCAAAGGAATAGAAAGAGGATGGACTATATTTTTCTTTGTATCAGTTTTAGGTTATAAATTCAAAACAATGACATGTAGCACTTCATACAAGTTCCCTCTACTAAAATAGTCTATAATCAAATCATCGTGGGAGATTTGGAATAACTCTTTCTTGGATAATCCATTCTTGATTAGACTTGGGGGTTGGAACAAGGACTCAGAGGGATACCATAAGATGAAACTTCAGACCTTGGAGATCTTAAATTACAGAGGTACAATAGATTCAATATTGAGCTCCTACAAAGCCAAAAAAGGTGTGTAGTCTTTTTAAAATTTTGCATAAGTTTGGATTGAAAAATTATTTTGAAGTAATTCAAAGGACATAGCGAAGCATAATTATCATTAATTGATGCCTGCAGAAAGAAAATGGAAACACCTAGTAAGCAACCTGAAATCTCTAGCATGACTCATGAAGAAGAGGAAGAAATGCAACATGATATATCAAAATTACGAGACCAAGTGCAACAAATTTCAGTCTCACAAAAAGTAGCAGAAGCTAAGATGGATGGTTTAAAGAAAGGCATGGAAGCTAATATGTATCATTTACAGAATAGTGTGGAAGCTAAGATGCATGGCATGGAAGCTATGATGGATGGTTTAGAAGTAAACATTGACAATTTGAAGAAAGACATGGAAGGTTTGAAAGGAGTTTTGGCAAAGTTGCTATAAGAAATGCTTCTTAATGGTGAAAAGGGAGTAGAGGAAACTCATGATGAGGAAAAAGAAATTTTAGTCATGATGTCATAGACTCTAACGTTGGATTGAAGACCCACCATGTTCCAAAGATTGGTATGAGGAATTTTGATGGCAAGGATCCCGTAACATGGATACTATAGATGGAGCAATATTTCGATATCCATAATGTGCAAAACACACAAAAGGTATGCATTGCGACTTTATATTTGGAACCCAATCAGTTTGTATGGATCGATGGCTTTGCTCTCATAAACAAATTGTCACTTGGACAATTTTTGTGGAAGAAATGATAGCACATTATGAGGATACAAAAAGAAACACCTTTTTTAGCCAATTGATAAATCTCAAACAAAAAGGTTCAATGGTGGA
>APFE030549264.1:1071-13126 GCA_000404065.3 Pinus taeda | reverse complement strand
TTATGCTTTCAAACATCTTTTCCACTCAAAGAATGGCCACAATAAAGTATCAACTAATATGCTTGGCATAAATGGGCTTCATTTCCATTGTCTATTGACCCAATTTAATAAGGAACATATGTTTCTCTTTCTTCACAATATTCAACTCATCCCTTATATTGTAGGACATGTTTACCCATTTGTGGGACAATATTTATTATTCAATCCTTGGATGAAAATAGGGGAGGTTGATACGGATCTCGAGGTCTAAGATTTAGGAACCATAAATGTTGACAGAGAGAAGAAGAGAGAGCATACAAATATCCTCTGAAACGATTCTTATAAAAACTTTAAATAGAAAATACACATAGTGAATAACTAACATATATGAAAAGAAAGTAATTTTTTATTAAATGGAGAAATCATTTATCCCACATTTTGGAGGTCACATTTGTCCTTTTACAAGGTCAGGTGCATCATTTATAGTATTCTAGGTTACTTCTTGAGTTACAATACCATGGGTAAATACCATGTGTGGATACTACTTTCCATTTCGGATCAAGATTCTTCCGTTAGGAGGAAATGGTTCCCATTGTGTCAAATTCCCTCATGAGAGGATTTTGTTGAATTGAGCCAATGAATAGGAGGGTTTTGTGTGCTTGACCCATAATCAATGTGAGAAAAAGTCAAAGCATATAGTATCCTATAATGCTTATGGGCCAAAATTGATATTGGTAGTGTGTGGCCTGGAAAATGAACATCAATGAAAAGGGTGTTTTGTGGTTGATCCATAAACATGGGTTTGTAGGTGACCCACAACTATGATAAATGATGGTCCAGAGATATTAATACCCCATGACACTTGTGGGCCAACTCTGATACCAATAGTATATGGACAAGCGCTAGATGGGAAAATCTTCATTCACATGGGTCTATGATGCAAGTTTCCCCTAGAAGGTTATAATGTAAAATGTCTTCATCTTGTTGTGTATGACGTCAAAATTTTTGAACCAACTAGCGTGAGTGACAAAATTATTTTGTTGGAGGGGGCCAAGAATGATAATCTTCCATTCCAATGGGCTATGAAAAATATAATCCATTTAGAAGGGTCGATATCATAAGTATTTGATTGGAAAATTATTTGGCAATGGAAAACCTCTGAAATCTTACATAGGTGCAGGATTTGGACACATAAAAAATATTCCAATGGAATTCTTAGTGTTGTGGCTGGAGATCCGAAATCTTCCACTCATTTTGGATGTGATTTGAAAGTTGATCTGAAATATTCAACATGTACTCGTTACAGTCTGAAGAAAGAAGAGGCTCTTCACTCTAGGATATCATGCATGTGTAGTGAGCAAGGCATCATTGCGAGAATATAAACATGAACCAGAGGCTTGGATCATGTTTTGGAATACTACCATGTGACCTCCATACCCTTCATTACCCCTATTATGAAGCAGAAACTCACCATGCACTATGGCCATCGTTTTTTCTTTTGTGAAAATTCATTTTTCTGAAATTTTTTGAACTTCTTGAAACATATGAGTGGTGGCTAAAATCATGGATGGTATGAGATAAAATATAATGAAGTCATTCACAGGATTTCCTATGATATTCATGGAGATTATGTCGTCACTCATGTGGATGTCATTATAACCTTCAAAGCTATAAAGCCTTCGATTTTCTATTCTTGAGAGGTCATAGAGGGACCGTATGCTTAGCATAGTGGTCACCCTTTTGCCAAGTATCTTGGCAAGAAAAGGGTCAGTTTGAATATTGAGGAGAACCATGAGCACTCTAGAGGCTTGAAAAATAGCGATCCAAGTGTAGGTCATGTTGATGGTATCCTCCACATCATTATAATGTTCAACTTTGCAGTCTGGGGTGTGGGGAGTGATGAGAAAAAATAAGAAACTACGAGACTATTTGTACATCTTCTCCTCCCAAGCGTATGCCATGTATTCATCCTTCATTTATGCGTCACTAAAATCTCTCGATTCTTGGAGGTTCAGGTAGTATTCCAGGGTGGAATCAACAAAGACAACAACATAATGAGGATTATTGAGGTATTTGAGAATGTACCATTGCTTCTTGCAAGAACTATCATTGGGAAAGACGCAGATTTGTAGCTTGTCCATGAGGCCATGCCTTCACTAGAGTCAAACCTAGATTACTTTCTTTTTCTTGCAAAAAGACTTATGCAACATGTTCTTTCCATTATTGAAGGGCACATAAACACTAATGTCATTTCAAATCTAGAATTCCTCCACCACATCTCTATTTTGAGGCATGTCATCATTATGATACTTCATCTTTGAGCTTCCTACAACCCTTTTAATGGCTACCCCAACCATAGGGTTTGATCCTTTCCTTCTTACTAATTATTTCTTCAGGGATTTACTAGTCACAATCCCTTTGGACCTTGCTACTGATTTCACCAAATCCATATGGTGAATGATTTGAATAAATAAAAGGCTTAACCCTCACCAAGGAGAAAATTTAATCTTTCATCTAAATAATAACTTGAATCTCAAAAAAAATGCTCTAGACATACATTTGTTAAGTCAACTTGGCTCTCATACCACTTATCTAGATCGTATGGGCTATGATATAGGAACATTAAATATTGAGAGAGAGTAGGAGAGAAAGAATATAAATATGGCATGCAACTATTCTTGGAAAAACATTGAACATAAAATACACACGCTCAATACCTAACAATATATGAAAAACATATAATTCTTTATTATATGGAAAAATAATTTTCCCTACAATTTGAAGGAACCATTTGTCATTTTACCAAGTGAGGCATGTTATTTACAGTATTCTCGGTGGCTTCTTGAGTTACAATAGACTAGGTGGATACAATGGGTGGATTCCACTTCCAATTCAAGTCATAAGGATGATATGACCATATACAGATTTGTGGTTTTTCGAAGTCAGTAATTGAAGCCTAATTTTAGTTAAATTGGGAACATCCAATGGAACTCATACCTAGGGATAGAGAAGAGGGGTCCTACATCACCTAAGCTCTAGACTAGATGAATTTCCTTTTTCAAAATATTTAATGATCAAAGGACCAATAAGTTTGTTGTAATCATGGGCTTAAATCATTGACCAATATGTTTGAAATTATATTAGACATGAATCCAAAAAATGATCCATTTAATTTAGAAGTGTTTTAGCTAAATAATCCATACGTTTAACATAATTTGGCTAAATATTGGAAAGAAGTTCCAATGGGAAAATGTACCACAACATATCACTTATAGAAAAATTTAAATTACGTCATATTATCTATGACAATGCAATAAAGATGAATTCAAATATATTTTTAAATCATAGAAGGATTTGATTGAGAAAAATGGAGCAGATTTATTATAATATCATCCTCAAAGGTAGAACAAGGAAACTTATCAGCCACAAAGCCCAACATCAAATATAGTTGAGGGACTATACCAGATAAGAGGAACTCTTATGGTAGCAATAATTAAAAGTTTGATGGGTAAATGAAGGATATAAGAACAAACAATTCTTTGATTTATCCATGGTTTAACATCAACATATTAACTTATTTTCAACCCTAAAAGATAGTTAAGGTTTGAAGTTATAGTGAGATGTTAACATTGAAATGGAATTGAGAAATTACTACTAATATTGGCTCACTGAACCTAAGAAGTATTTAGAGGACTTATTGAAAGAATTACATAGAACATTCCCACTTTGATTCCCTTTAGTCTAAATACATGGTTGCTCTAAAAAATCCTTCAGCTAGGTTCTGCCCTTGGGAAGGAGGGTAGTCTCTCCAAAAATCGATGACCAATTTGTGATATTCGAGGTCTTGTAACCAGGTCGAGTTGAATTTGAAGCGTACTCTAGGTTTTAGGGATGTACCATCTAGTTCTAGATAGATGTGGGAGTGATCTAAGATACCCCAAGATCCAATTCATTGACGGAAATTAGAGAGGATACCAGGCAAGTCCTCCTTGATGAGAAAGCAATCCAATCTCCTACCCAAAGTAGCATCACCAATTCTACTATTATGCCATGTTAGTTTCTTTTTTTTCATGGGGATGTCAATCATATGATGTTGTTACAAGAGATGTTCCATATAATCTAATAGGGGGTCCAGCTGTGTATGATGTCCCTAGGATTTCTCATGACGAATAGTGAAATTGAGTTGTCCACCCAAAATTAAGTGATTAGAATTCATCAACGATAGTTGCAAGAGGTGATTCCAGAGCTCCACCCTACTATGATATGGTGGATAGACATCGATGATACGAAATTTCCTTCCCATCTCCAAGGAAAAAATATCCATTCCTAGTAATCTAGGTCCCCCCCATACAGAAATCAGTTGATGGATTGAATATTAATGCCGAGTTCAATACATTGAGATCACCCATTGACATCTAGGGCATTAAAGCACCAACCATGCATCATAGAGTGACAAATCTAGGAAACCTACTCTGCCTTCCCAAGGGTTTCTTGTAAGAAATTATGTCAGATGGCTCTGTATCTAGGAGTCTCTTGAGGCTAGTTTTTTAGTAGGGCTAGCCAACCCTCTACATTTGGAGGACAACCACTTCATGGATCATCTTGATTAAGGGTGTTATTTTTCCTAAGAACCTATGAATTGTGGTCTGTCTTCCTAAGGCCAAATCTACCCCAGCAAGAAGGATAACTCTCGAAATCCTAGAAGGGTGCCCTCAAGTGGGTTTGGTATCAATAGGGAGGGAAGATAGACCTAATCGAGATGGTCCAAGGGGGATGTATACCTCGAGGTCAGAGGTTATATGGATGTGAAAGTTGAGAAGTGGTGGAGGGCTCAGGTGAAGTGATAGAGTCAGCTCTAGTAACAAAGGGTGGGGTAGTGGAGAAGATAGTAGAAGGATGATCGAGCGGGCATGTTAGAAGGAATGTGGAAAAGATAGGAATGGATGCATATGAAACATGTAATTGTTGTGCAATGCATATAAAAGAAACAGAAGAATAGAGAGAAAGAAGAGTACACGTGGAGAGAGAAGCTACCAAAATAGTCTGAGATCTCGTCATGGGCGAGGATGTAGGCTGTAGAGAGGCAAAACAAGTTGGTAGAGAAGTATCCCCATCCATAGCCATCAGATTGGTAACGTGAGGAGGTTGTCCTTCCACCAGAGGAACTTCATATTGTGGATCCTTAGTGCCTTTTGCTAATGAATAAGTCGCCCATGACACCGATGGGCACTCCTTATATAGGTGCCCTACCTTGTGACACCTTCTACACCTAAATGGGACTCCCTCATAGTGTAGGGTTTGTTTGCGAGTTAAATTCTTCTAGTGCAAAGTAATTGTTTCCTCTAATCCTTCTTTAGTGTCCAGGTGAACGAGTATGTCGGCCATAGATTTTTTGTTATAAGTTGTATATGACTTATCATGATCCAAATAGGTACCCAGTGCATTTCTGCTGTGAACAAAGATGTCCTCCAACCAAAAGTGTATAGGTATCCCTAGAATACGAACCTAAATCAGACCAACACCCAACTTTTCTCATTCTCTATTAAAGAGGGGTCTCCATTGTTTAGAAGCATAGGGTCCATTTTGATATGCCAGTAGTGGGAGAGTATCCAATCTCTATATTCTTCTCGGTGGAAACTGAGGGCAAACCGTCGTGGACTTAGAATGGTGATCGACGTAATTTCCTTAAGTAAAGTGACCCAAATATTTAAGGTCTAGAAGCAAAGCCACTCAGCCTAATATGTTCTTCCCCTCACACGCCCCACTAGAACCCTATTTGCAGTATCCACCACTTTTCCCATGGTGATACCTTCCCCAAATCTAAGATTGATGCCCTTTCTGAAGGCCTTGACACACTTACTCTTCCTGGCCTTACTAGTCTATGTAGTTGTCGAATGGTATAGGAAGGGGTTGTGATTGCCTTGTGAGTCCATATGTGGAGAAGGGGAGGAGTTCCGAGGGTTAACTACTAGAATATTGAAGCTGGCAGAGGGAATAGGAAAATTCCCCTAAAAAGAGGTAGGGCTAGGGTTGTTGTCCAGTGTGGAGTGAGGGATAGAGGTTATCCTAGATTATGACAATCCTAAAGAAATGGGAATGCCAAACAATACAAGGTGAAGGGATGCCTCAGGCAAAATGGAATCAAAGTTAGGGGAGGGTGCAATGCAAGCAGCAAGAAGGTTGAGCGTAGTAGGAGAGAGTGGAGGGAAGTCAAGCCTATGAGATGCAATGGGGGGAGTAGAAGCTGATAGGTAGGGAACATATGGTTTAGAAAGATCAATGACAGACAGCAGGCCTATCCACAGGTGAAACAATGTGAAATGAGGACCAGAACTTGACATAGTATGAGGGAGTGCCCAAATCGGCTCATAGGGATTTGGGTTGGTGGAATAATTGAGAACGTCTAACTCCATTCCAATTGTTGTAGGCAAAATCAGGGATGCAAGTAACGGTTGTAGAATGGGTAGGGAACTAGTCCAGAAGATGTGACGGTGAGCTCCTCACTGTAGGAAAATGGCAAAAGCAATGATGACGACAATAAAACGTCGGATCGCCTGCTACCCTAGACCCTTTGGTGCTTCAGTGTAGAGAACCATCTTCCTTTCCTATCACAGTGGGGAATTTTTCATCATCATCTTGTATTTTCATCAAAATGGTTTTTTGTTGTAAAAGGTTGATGATATAATCATGGGACAAAAAAATACTCCCTAAAATGACTCAGTTTTTATGCAGAAACTCAGAATGGAAATGAACTATAGATATGTTTGGCCTCCTAAAGTGCTGGAAGAAAAATATTGGTAGAGAAATGTGTGTCAATATAAAAATATACCATTGGATTTTCCTGTTTAGCATTCCTATATCTATATTCTTAAGTGTTCTTACTAGGAATTGTGAAAAAAATATCACAATAGATGTTGTGAAGGGAACTATTGACTGTATTTGTTTTCTTTACTTTATTTGAAAATGTTATTACAACTGCTTAGACAATCTCTGTGTATTTAATTAGGATGCATAAATAGCGATATTCATTGTAATGGATGTTTCTTTCATAACTATATAATTTTTTCTAAATTTATTGCAATGATCAAAATATGTTCTTATCCTACTTTATAATCCATATGAAATAAACGAAAATTTTCTCGATTAGGTTTCACATATTCTAGAAAGAAAGACAATGCCCAAAGTGAATGACATTCAAAATGATGTGACATTATCTGCTTCAATAAATATTGTTACACCCACAATTCTGAAAATGGTCTTTACATATAGATTATTTTTTAGCCAAGTTTTAGATAATGATAGAATAATTATTTTCATACTCTATTTCAAAAGAGTTAATGTGAATCTCAAACCAAAGCATACAAATAAATGTTGGGTGTGGAGCCCAATTATCTTCTTTATTCAGAGGTATCCCCACATTGGACCCGAGTTCATAATGCCGCCCATAGAATGTATGTCGCTAGGGGCATCCGCCGGGGGGGTGGTGACGATGATTATTTGGATCCCCCCTGGTGGGGGATTGGGGGTAGTGACCCCCAAGCTAAAAATATATGTGAAATTTCCTTGTAAAATGTTGTAATTTTGTATAATCTGGGTCATTCATTAGGCGAAGATATGACGGTAGAAGTTATGTTTAATTTAGTGTTTTTTTCCTAGAAGGAAACCCCTTGCTATATATGAGGATATTGTATTGCATCTATGTAGCTCTATATTCTGAGTGAGAAAGAGAGAGGAGATTGTGTGAGAGAAAAGAGGGAATTACAATGGATTTGTTGTAGCTTGTATCTCTTCACTTTACTAGATAATATAAAAGGAAGGATTGGCTGTTTCTCCATGGACATAACCCAAATTGGGTGAACCATGTATATATGTGTGTCTCTTGTTTTGTGTGTTTTCTGTGTTTGTATTTCTGCAGTATATTGTATGTATTCCATTGCTCTGTAATATATAATTTTCTAACAATAGAAAAAAAAAACATTACATCTACAATACTATTATTTCCATAAACAAGAAACAATAAACAAGACACTGGATGTGATGGTTGCATTTCAAATATCTCTCAACACCGTGATGGAATGAATTCTTGAAGAAGTAAATACAAAAAGGTCACATGTATTCTTTCATATCTATGCTTACAAACTTTGATCTATCTATCAGGATTTCACTCAAGATTTTCACAATGCCTTAATAAACACTAAATGTACATAAAAACAAGAATTAGTGTGAAGGAATGTTTAGTATATGCTATATTTATTATATTGTGATTGCAATTAAAACTAAAAAATCCACCTAAAGTATCGTTGGTGAGTGTTGATAGGTATCTACAGCATAAGTTAAATCAGTTCCATCTAGGGAATGGATGGTGAAGTCTCTGGGCGTGGACCAACTCCAGCTCCATTATACTTCTCGGCGTGGATTTTCTCAACTACTTGGCCAAGCTTGACCATGTCCTTGCGCTTTGGGACAACCATACAATGGCCGAAATAGTTAGCAGTTCCTTCTTCCTCTTGTTGGAATAGTTGGCACTTCGTCTTAAGAACACATCTGTGGAATGGGTTGTAGGATAATAGTTAACAATCAGATGAATTCATTGTTGAATGTTGGGGACTCAAAAGGAAGACAATGATTTGATGTATCCCACTATTTAATCATGTATGTCCCATCCAATTCCATAATAATACACATATCAATGTAACAAGCCTTTGGCTCCCTCCCATTCCATCTTTCTCCTTTTTCTATGCAAGAAGTCTTTGTTAATTTTACCATTGTAAAATAAACTAAAATAAAGGTCTATGCTCCCGCCTTATGTTGTTTCTTTGCGGCATATGGTGGAACTGCTAGTTAACAAAATATCATATGAGCAAGTTTCATTTGAAATGAGTTATGGTTTTTTCGGCACGTGATCTCGAAAATACATGGCTCTAGTCCATGGTATTGTACATACCCTATTTATAGATTAAGAAACTCCATAATAAAGTGGATCTAAATCTTCATGGATAAAAATCTTTTTCCATTCTTTCTGAAATGAATATATGTTCATCTTATAATCATAATGATAATAATAATAATGTTAATTTCATAAAATTTGAAATTTTAGCAACCTATGATGTATGATGAAGTAAATGTTTTGGTCTTTATTATGGATTGATAATTACTAACATTCACTAACCATTTAATTTATATAATTGTGCTAGTATGTAAATTTCTATTCAAAATGTGTTATTTTTTTTTAATATTGATAATTTAAATAAATTTTAAATATTTTAAAGCTACTTTAATACTAAAGGTTTTAAATATTTGAAAATACATTTTATAGTGAATTACTCGTGTGTTTACCTCTTTTTGCTAATCATATGGGGAGTGAGATAATTTATCTTATTTTGGTTATTGGGTTTGTGTGTTTAGTATAGAGTTTTCTCTTCAAAATAACATGCACACTTTACTTTGTATGGTTTGAATTGTAGAAACAATTTTCATTGTTTTTTTCTTATTGCTTCGCCTTGCTCTTTTATTTGTTGTTGCAATTTTAGATA
This sequence comes from Pinus taeda, assembly GCA_000404065.3. Classification (NCBI taxonomy): domain Eukaryota; kingdom Viridiplantae; phylum Streptophyta; class Pinopsida; order Pinales; family Pinaceae; genus Pinus; species Pinus taeda. The sequence goes on along the minus strand of APFE030549264.1, from coordinate 3,614 downwards.
TATTTTCTTAGTTTATTTATAATTTTTATACAATATTGAACTAAAAGTTTATCCTAGGAGACTAGAAAAAAAATTCATAGTTAAAAGAATGTATTCCTTAGACGAAACTATTCTCCAAATTTGCATCCTTGTATTTTCCAAACAACTAACACACGTTTCAAGGCATGGGACAATGAGCAAGTATTTATGGTACCAAAACATGTTCTTAATACAGGCTCAGTTGAAAGGATGTTGGTAGGAGGACTGTCATCACAACAAGCGACATCAACACAAATATCATTAGCAAGGGAACATATTTAGGTATTTTCCTCTTAATAAATCTTCCTTTGTCCCTAAATCATAAATGGAGAAAGAATCTAGGAGTCTTGAAAATGTGGTAAGAAAGAAAAAATCCAGTAAAAAACCCTCCTTGGATGTTGATTTCATTGGAAAATATCATGTAATTGAAATGAAATGTTATCCAAGAAGATGGTGGAAAAATTAAGCATGGTTACCAATAATCCTAAGGAGTAATCCCACTAGTTATAAGAAACATGGGAAAGAATGATATAATGAATGAAGTGAAGAAACAATAATGGTGGAGACAATAAAGACACGTAAATGGATTAAGACATTAGGGACCTAACAAACTTAGAGGAATGTGAAGATATGGAGCTTAGAAAGCTTGATTTGCAATATTTAGTATTAGAATGGGATGGGAAATAGACTGAGTCAATATTGAATCAATAAATTGAAATTTTGACAAAAGCCTTGATAAAAAAAGGATAATTCTAGGAATAAAAATTATAATGTAAGAATAACGGCATTGATGATGAACATGTTCCACCCCACCCACTCAAATGCCCAAAGAATATACAATCATAAATTATCAGATGAATGAATGAAAAAAACAAATATTTATTAAAAATAAAATTCTGAAAGAAAAGCCAACTATGGCTATTCTATAGGAAACAAAGTGCTCATTTGATATGCTGTCTAAAATTGATACTACTTGTTCAATAAACTATAGCTCAATAATATTAGATGTACATGAGGCATCAAGGGGAATTACTTTATTATACATCCACCATGAGATTATGCTTTCAAACACCTTTTCCACTCAATGATTTTTCACAGTAAAGTATCAACTAATATGGTTGACAAAAATGGGCTTCATTTCCATTGTTTATGGACCCAATCTAACTAGGAATATATGTTTCTCTTTTTTCACAGTATTCAACCCATCCCTTATATTATAGGACATGGTTACCCATTTTTGGAACAATATTTATGGTTGAATCCTTGGATGAAAATAGGGGAGGTTGATACGGATCTCGGTGTCTAAGATTTAGAAACCATAAATGCTTACAAAGAGTAGGAGAGAGAAAATACAAATATGCTTTGAAACAATTCTTATAAAAACTTTAAATAGAAAATACACACAGTAAATACATAACAATATGTGAAAATAAAATAATTCTTTATTAAATGGAGAAATCATTTATCCTACATTTTTAAGGACATATTTTTCCTTTTACAAGGTGACGCCCATTATTTATGGTATTCTAGGTGCCTTCTTGAGTTACAACTTACAATACCATGGGTAAATACCATGTGTGGATACTACTTTCCATTAGGATCAAGATTTTTCCCTTAGGAAGAAATGGTTCCCATTGTGTCAAGTTCCCTTGTGAGAAGCTTTTGTTTAATATGAGCCAATGAATATAATGGTTTTGCGTGGTTGACCCACAATCATGGTGAGAAAAGGTCAAAGGATATAGTATCCTATAATGCTTATGGGCTAACTTTGATATTGATAGTGTCTAGCCTAGAAAATGAACATCAATGGAAAGGGTGTTTTGTAGTTGATCCATAAATATTGGTTTGTAGGTGACCCACAACTGTCACAAATGAAGGTCAAGAGGTATTGATACCCCATGACACTTGTGGGCCAACTCTGATACAAATAGTGTATGGATAGGCCCTAGATGGTAAAATCTCCATTGACATGGGTCTATGATGGAAGTTTCCCCTAGAAGGTTATAGTTAGAAATGTCTTCATCTTGTTGTGTATGATGTCAAAATTTTTCACCCAACTAGTACCAATGACAAAATCCTTCTGTTGGAGGGGGTCAAGAATGATAATCTTCCATTGGAATGGGCTACAAAAAAATATTCCATTGAGAAGGGACAATATTGTAAGTATTCGATTGGAAAAGGATTTGGAAATGGAAAACCTTTGAAATCCTACATAGGTGAGGGGTTTGGAAACATCAAAAATATTCCAATGGAATTCTTAGTGTTGTGTGTAGAGATCCGAAATATTCCACTCATTTTGGATGTGATTTGAAAGTTGACCTAAAATATTCAACATGTATTAGCTACAGTATGAAGAAATAAGGGGCTCTTCACTCTAGGATCTCATTGATAGGCAGTGGGCAACACATCATTGGTAGAATATATACATGAACCAAATGCATGGATCATTTTCTGGAACCCTGCCACATGACATCCATAGCTTTCATTACCCCTATTATGGAGCACAAACTCACCATGCACTATGG
>APFE030549262.1:0-10756 GCA_000404065.3 Pinus taeda | reverse complement strand
GAGAAAACCCTAAACAACCAAAACCCTAACCCGAGGAGATGTAACACTAAGAGTTTATGGGCCCCGTTAGGGTGAGTTGGACAACCAACTTCTCGAGGTCATGACTTGGTCATATTATCTCCGTTTGACACACATGATAGGCCATTGGGAAGATCTCTCTGAGGACTACGACAAGAAGAAATATTTTAGGTAGAAAATAATTGGCGATAGATTTCCAAAAAAATGTTGTTTAGGGCCTCAAAATGGCTCCAGAAGTTTAGGATGTGTAAAACTACTAAAAATAGTAAATTGTTCTACAATTAAGGAAACTGAAAAAATGAAAGAAGGAATGGTGGGGGTCTGAGTGGAATTAGTGGGTTGCCACAAATATCCACCTGGATCATGATGACATATGAGCCTCGAGAAGAGGATCCAAACGTTAATATAGTGCTCTGAAGTGGAATTACAATGGGCAATGATAAGGGGAAGGAGCCTGAAGACAGTGCATGGGTTCGCAAAGCTCCAGCGAAGGAGGTTGAATTTGATTTGGAGTGCACATGTGAAATGTTCATGGAAGCCAAGAAGAGCTTCACTGAGGCCTCTACCTCAGGAAGCAAGGATAAGCCTGATCAAGAAATGGACCCGTCTATGCTTACAACCTTTCTAGAGACCTGCATGAAGCTCCTCTCCCGCGTGATAGCAAGGTTGTGAAGGGATTACAGGAGCTTATAAATAGATGTGTCGAAAACACTCTAGGTGAACCGCAGGTGGTATGAAATATTGGTAAACATAAAGCAAGGACAGGACGAGAGATGAGACTGACTACGTAGATAGGAGAATATGAAATGGATCAAGTTATTTTGGATCTGGGGTCAGACGCGAATGTCCTACCAAAGCAGACTTGAGAGCGAATGGGAAGACCCGCACTGCAGTGGTCTTCGATTCAATTAAGGATGGCAAATTAGTAGAAGATCATCCGCATGGGGTGGCTGCAAGGGGTGACTATAGATATTGAAGGTGCGAGCGCATTAGCTGACTTTGAGTAATATAAACTATGGATGGTAGCAACCCCTACCTTGTGCTCCTTGGTATTGATTTGGCTACTGACATGAATGGGGTAATCAACCTAAAGAAGCAAAAGATGATATTTGAATAGAAATCGCTTTGTGTAATAGTACCACTAGATCCTGTTGAAGGATTGTACTATACTAAACTAGTCCGCAATTATGAGAGCAATGACGATTTGGACTGTATTTATAAGATAACAACATGAGACCAATATTAGGTGAATCCGATAGCAGATGGATGAATTACATGGGATCATGAGAGTTCCTACACCTCCGACTCTGATGAAGAATTAGAGCGTTGGCAGAATCAATTACATGAACAAACCACAGTGAGCTGTAACATGATGACTCGGTCGTTGTGCTGTGTGTCATGATGTAGATGTATTTTTGGATGCATTTGAGAGGGAAGTACCAAAAAAGAAGTGCTTCCAAGCTTTGGACTGGGAACTGCGTGCTACGCCCGCAAGATGGTGGGTTACGCACAAAGGTAGCTTTGATTATTGGCACGAGTGTGGGAGGATGATGAGAACACGCTTTGGGAAGCTAAACATATGAATGATATAAAAGTATGACAGGAAGGATGATCCATGCACACACTTGGCCAAATGGGCTAAGGATTATGGAGTGAAGCCCAACTTGAATGGGTGAGCTTGTTCTGTCATACTCTAGATGTCATCCCGATGAATTGGTGCTTGGAAACAGAGCTCCGCCATGGTACAGGTGAATGGGATATTCTGTGAAAAGTATTCATAACGATGTTCAATTTTGGGACAAGTTTCACTGTATTGATGAAGTGCCACAAGAAGTGAAAGCAACAATCTTTAGGATACCATAGGATCCCTTAGATCTGATTCAACCCAATTGGACTACTCAGCTGAGCCACGCATTGGAGTTCTATAACATGACTATTGAAGAAGAAGATGAGGATCTACAAAAGATTAACATCTCTGAAACGCAGGGTCACTGTGAGGTTGAGGGACCGCAGATTGAGAATCTTGATATAACCGTGCCACTAAAGATGAAAAAGGTAAATAATTGTTCGGAGGTAGAGCCCAAATTTGTGAAGATTGGAGACTATTGGGATGACACAACGGTGGATAAGGTTGCCGAATTTCTTCGCAAGTACCAGGATTTATTCCCTACCAAGTTTACGGAGTTGAAAGGGATAATAGGAGACATCGGTGTTATGAAGATCACAATAAAGCCTAATGCGACGCCGGTTAAGAAAATCCTTACCGTCTCAATCTGAAGTATAAGGAGGAGGTCCACTTAGAGCTAGACAAGATGCTTGCAGCAGGCATTATTGAGCTCATAGAAGAATATAATTAGGTAAGCCCAATGGTGGTATAGGAAAAGAAGCAGAAGGATGAAATTAGGATATGTGTATATCTCAGGAAGTTGAATGATGCTTGCATACATGATCCTTTCCCAAATCCATTCACCGATGAGGTATTGGATAATGTAGGTGGCTATCAAGCATACTCCTTCACCAATGGGTTCTCTGTGTACCATCGTATCAAAATTGTGTTGGAGGATAGAAGCAAAACAACCATGGTGACTGAGTCGGGATGTTTTCAGTACACTGTAATGCCTTTTGGATTGAAGAATGCACCTGCAATTGTTTCTCACATAGTCATTACTACATTCAAAGAATTTATTCATAATTTTCTAGAGGTGTACTTCAATGATTGGACTATTTTGGGCTGGTGAAGTTTGCACCTAATGCTAGATACCTGTCGAAGGTACCAGATCACTCTCAATCTAAAGAAGTGCCTATTTTGTGTTCCTTTTGGGACTCTGTTGGGTCATGTGGTTTGTAGACAGGGACTAATGGTAGATCCCACAAAGATCCTAGTGATACTTAACATGTAAACATTGAGGAGTGTGAAACAGTTGCACGCAACCTTAGGACATACTGGGTATTACAGGAAATTTATCAGATGGTTGTTATTTTTCTAGGAGTATGATTTTGAAGTTATTGTGAAGCCTGGACGACTGAACGTGGGACCAGATCATCTGTCATCCATCGTAATAGGGGAAGATCCAACTAATTTGGAGGACAGATTACCTGATGTGCAACTATTTGTAGTGCATGTCACGAATGGTCATTTTGAAGACATCATAATCTTCCTACTGACAGGAAATACCCTAGAAGGTTACACCATCCAACAGAAGAAGGAGTTAGTGGTGTGCACAACAGAATTTTCTATAATTTCCGGGCATCTGTACAAAATGGGGTCTGATGAAATATTGCGATGATATTTACCGAAGTTTGAAAGGATTAGTATCCTTGTAGATTCTCATGGGGGTGCCGCAAGAGGTCATTATTCAGGGAGAGCAACCGCATAGAAGATTCTATGTGCAGGGTTGTAGTGGCCAACTCTCCATTAGGATTCAAAAGTTTACTACAAGGCATGTGATGTATAACAAAGGATGGGAAGATCATCATAGAGGGATGAGCTTCCTCTAAATCCAAAGATGACATTACAACCCTCTGAGAAATGGGCGATAGATTTTGTGGGACCCATTCAGCCACAAGGTAAGAAGATGGGAGCATGGTACATTGTCACCGCAACAGAGTATTTGACTCGATGGGCAGAGGCACAACCTATGAAGGATTGCACAGGTGTGACTATTGTGAATTTCCTCTTTGAGTATGTGCTGACATGATTTGGGTGTCCTAATATTTTGATGAGTGATCATGGTATGCACTTTCTGAATGATACAATCAACGCGTTGATGAAGGAATTTTAGGTATATCACCAGAAGAGCACGTCTTATCACCCATAGGAAAATGGGAGGGTGGAAGCAGTCAATAAAGTACTAGAGAACATGATAGCCAAGGTTTTCAACAGTTAGAAAAGTGATTGGGACCTATGCATACCTGTAGTACTATGGGCCTATCGGGGGACATGCAAGAAGTTGACTAGAGAGACACCCTTTAGGCTTATCTATGGTGTTGAAGCAGTGATGCCCATAGAATACAATGTGCCTAGTCTGCACATAGTGGAAATAATAGGTATGGCAGATCGCGAAGCTAGCTAAGCTTGAAGAAGAGAGATTTCTAGTTGGATTTCACCAACAAGTCCAAAAGCAGTGCAAAAAAGCATGGCATGATTAGAACATTAAGTTGTTCACCTTTAAGGTAAATGATCTGGTTTTGTTATATGACAGTAAGTTTTATAAATTTCTATGGAATTTCATAATGCACTGGTTAGGGCCCTATTTCGTTAAGGAGATTACTGACACTGAAGTGATTCAGTTCGTTAAATTGAATGGAGATCCCTTCCCAAGGAAGGTGAATGGAAGTCGATTGAAGCCATACACAGGTGGTCTGTCCATGTCACTATATGAGGGTAGCACAGTCTTAGTGCTCCAGGCAACTGAAAGGAGGCACGAGACTATAAACTACACTGCCCAGGTGGGGACGCTGTGCGATTGGAGGATTGTAAGAAGCAAGGAAGTGTCACAGGGTTCGCGACAGTGCAAAGGGAGTTGCGTTACTCAGGGAGACATCGCACAGGTCAGCCAAAAGTTATTGTTAAAGTCAATGTTCATGATTTGACGGTAGAAATGTGACCAAATGGAGTGGGTGGCTAGTATTTAAGATGAAATTTATGGGTAAGATCCTTGAAAAGTTTTAACCAATTCGGCATTAGTGAATGGAATGTGGGGGGAATAGTCAGATTTGAATTCAAAATGCCCTACAAATTACAGGTGGTTGCCAGTGAAAAATACTTGGCATTTTGAGGATTGAGTTGTTGAGCTCTTAGGTGCACATGAACCGTGAGAAATTCGAAGCTTTGATAGCTAGCTTAGTATTTGAGACATTACCAAAGGTGACACAGGAATTATTAGATAACATAATGTCGACACCCGTAGAAGCTATGGACACCAAAGCAGTGACAACTGAGGAGGCAATGCCAAAATTATTTAGGGAGGCAAAAGAAGTTGTCCCAGAGGTTGCAGAAGTATTAGCGGAAGTTTCCAAATCGCCACGAACGCCTAGACTGATGTTGACCCCAACCAAGGAGAGTGTGAAAGATAATAAGGGAAAGCATCTTGCAATATTAGTGCACGCATCGCTGAGAAGAAACCCACCGAAGGACAAGACCACCGCATAGGAAAAGGGCAAAGCCATCAATATGGAGCTGGAGGAGGAAGAAATTGAAGACATCCCGATGGATGATGAGGACTTGGGGATAGATGTGCAGGAAGTTGAGGTCTCGTTTGTTGACCCTATCACTCGGTTTCTTGAGTACATTCCTCCACGCAAGGGAAAAACCAAGGTGTCGAAGGACATTGACAAGAGCAAGGTCCTCTTGCAAACCCCTCTACTATCAGACGTGATTGTCTTTGAAGGACTGCGCTTGGGGCAAGTTCCTCTATTAAAGCTCAAAGACTAGGACTTAGTCGACCATGAGAGGCTCCCACACTTAGCGATAGAGCAGCTGATGTGCCACATTGTTGAGAAAACCACCAGGATGACCGCATTGCAACTATGGAGGTGGCTCAGAGGAGTAGACAAGGCAGGTCTACTCAACATGTTATAGATGCCACACTACAACCGCACCCTGATTACAGTCTTGGTCATCAAGCAGTTGCTCTGCTTGGTGCATGATGGGTGTCTATGGTTGGAGGAGCCAATACCCATCACCAGCAGATTGATACATAGGATGATGGCTTCCCTACACAGGAGAAAATCCAGCCATGACATTTGGTGGAAAAGGTGGTGAGGAGGCCCTCATGGAGGCCATGATGGAAAAATTTAAGCTTGTGAACAAGCCGCGGGGCTATGCCATCTCAAGTATTAGTGACTCTGCAGTCAAGGTGGCCACGTAGATTTTGGTCGGAAAGGTGATGAGGATGTGTCGCATAGATGAGTTGCCCACACCTCTCATCGCGCTAGCAGCCCAATGTGCCAAAGGAGTCTATTTAAATAGAGCGCACTATCTCTGTGGTGAGTTCCTTGCAAACTGACATGAGGCACAAGAGCTTAATAAGACTTTCCACTATGTGTGGCTCTTGCTTTCTATTGTGCTGGTAGCATGGGAGTTGTAAGAGGATAGTCAATTCCCCTCGGTCATGCTGAAACTACTAGAATTAGTGAACTACACTTCATTGTGGGTGACAAAGGATGTGCAGTGCATCAAGGAGATCAAGATCTTCTGGATCTTGATGGAGATGAACATCCTCATGGTCATAAATCGCAAAAGGCAGTTATCACCTACTATGTTTTCCAACCTGCAGGGCTACGTAAAGTTCAAGGCATATTTTCACCATGTGCTAATCAGGGCATGGAAGGACCCTGCACATACATGGTATGACTTACCTTACTTGGCAATAGATGATGCCATTGATGCAGTACTTGATCGATGGCCAGCAAAGTGGCGCACTATATCAGACTTGGCGGTGAGGGTGAGCAAGTCCACCACGTAGTGCAAGAAGGAGGAGGCCAAGCTTAATATGGTGTAGTTGGCCGAGAAGAGGAAGAAGGAGGTTGCTGACAAGGCCTAGGAAAAGCTCGATGTTGCTGAGCAGATGGAAAAGCAAATAGGTGGAAGAAAGTGAGGCCCTCAAAAAGGCACGAGGTCACCTCGGCCTGAGACAAAGGAAGAAACGGATGAGAAAACAGAGCAGCATGGCGTAGACCCACATGCGACGTCTATCCACATCAAGCATCCACATGAACAAGACAAAGGAGAGTTGAGGAAGAAATCTAATGCCACTAAGATGTCGTTAGACCCAATTACCCTCACAGAATGTGATTTACACAAAATTGGAGACACAGTGCGAGACGTCACCTCGGAGTCCCTACAGAAGTTTGAGCAACACCAACAACTAATATTGGGGGCCATATAGATAGATCTACAGGAGTTGCAAACTGGTGCATCACACACTAGCATGGTGCCCACAAGCCTCACTATCGGCACTTGAGAAGCTTTCGAGATGCTACACGCGAAGGTCTCTAGCATGATAGTGCTACCCGACGAAGCACTTACCATAGAGAATAAAGTTGATAGGCCCATTATCAACACCCTTAAGGGAGTGGAGTTAAATCTTGCAACGCTCCCTAGTGAGGCACTCCACCTATTGTAGGATGGAGTAATCACAGAGCTAAGGGCCCATGAACACCACACTCTATAGGTGATCAGTGAGGAGAGGATTAACAATGAGTAGATGGCCCTACAACAAGACTCTTTCATCTCCTCCATGACTGAGGAAACTAAACAAAACAAGCGTATAATTTAGGTTGTGGAGGAGGCATGCTAAATGTTCCCAGAGTTGGCCATTCCTAAGGAAGAAATAGTCGAGGTGCGCATCTGCAATCGTACAATAGGGGTGCGCAATGCTCACACAAAGATGGCTCGAGTTCAGCTGGAGTTGAACCTACAGATTGTCAAATTACAATTGAATGCCCAACCTTCAACTCTACCAGAAGTAAAGGAGCAGTGTGCCACTGCTGTCACAGAGGCAATAATGGTAGTTGATAGTGCAGTAACAGATTGTATACAACTTTTCAAACAGTCGTTCGAGGTCCTGATGAGCCTGTAGGAGGACCCTACGACATAATGACTAGGGATAGAAGTTCTAGAACTACAGTAGTGCTATGATGAGGTAAAAGGCACAACATGAACTGTCATGCTCAGACAGAGACTAGAAAAGCTACAGGAGGCCAAGCAGTTGAAAGAACAGGTAGATGCAGCTCAACACAAGGAGGTAGTGTTCAAGGGGCGATTGAAGCCCTGGTTGGATGAGGCTTATGCGATTATGGCATTTATTGAAGGGAATCTTGCTACTCTGCTAGCAACTCAGCAAAAGCTTCAGGCCGATAGTTCAGGAGCAGTAACTGAGCAGATGGTTGAAGAAGTGATGCAGGTGGCCACAAAATGCACTACCTAGGTTGCGGTCATACAAGTTGAGCTGGGAGGTCTTCATGCCAAGATCTCCATGCCTACAGAGTGACTCGAGGGAGAGTCATGATGTTTGTGTTGGGGGCTTGTTGGTAACTGGATCCCTCAAGAACATTTTTGGGGATAAAATCCCATGTTTTTGGTAAATTGTGTAATAAAGCATGAAGGTGTCAAGAGTCATAAAGGGTTGTCCACCCTTATTTTGTAAAGTCTAAAGTCGTTTGTAAACATCCACCCATGGTTCACATACCATGGGATTGTATAAAAAGAGCTAAGTAAGTAAGCTCTAAGTAGTCTTAAGTTAAGTGAAGAAGAAAAGAAGTCTTGGAGTCTTGGTAGTGGAGTCTAAGTGTTTCTATTATTAGCGTAGGTAGTGGCTCTATAGCTGAGTGAATAGAGGCCTAGGGTAGAAGTCCACAGTTGAGTGTGCAAACCCCTACAACTATGTGTTCAGGGAAATTAGAGTCTGTAATAATCTGAATATATAAATAAAGAGAAGTATTCTACAAATTTTGTGTATTTATTTCCTGTTTATGTAGCTGGTTATATTGCGGCTTGGGTTTAATTTACAATTTTCATGTGATGTGCCGAAAGTATGTGACTGTATTATTTAATCAAATGCAAGTAAGAAGATATGTTTACATGGCACTAACTGTGATTGTTTAGTAAGATAAGTAATACAGTTAAGATAACTTAGGAACCAATACATTCTATTGTCATAATAGTGTGAAAGTACCTGGATCGCGGGTTAAGGCTACGCGAATGTCAATCATACTTCTTCGTAAAGGTATTGAAGGTCGAAATAAAGGGCTAGACTGGCAGAGCCCTAGAACTTGGTGACCTACATGAAAGCAGGAATAGAGGGTGTAAACCGACATCACGACCATCTCAGGGTGTGGAAACTTGGTTCAAGCATCCCCCATACTGCTTCGAGTGAGACTTAGGTTCGCGCTCCGTGGGCTGATGCCAAAAGGGCCAGTAGTGTAGGGATTTGTTTGGCTAACTAAAGATGAACCTGGGTCAGGCCCCATGCAACCAACAACTCCTTTCTGTTGATTTGTACTGCTGCATTGCATATTGACTATTTGCACCTTTTGGCCTTGAGCTGGCTTCACTTGGACTCATGCTTAATCCACTTTTTGACCATGTCTTCTACAAAATCAACCTTTCAATCACTTATCCTTTGCAACTTGATGAACCCTTTCACTCGTGGAAATAACATTCCTTTGAGTGTCATTGACTAGCTTCGCCACCTTTGCATTGAGCATAGGAATGTTCCCCTCCCAGGAACTAGAGCATCTGGTTTTTTGACACTCGTTCTTTCCACTGTAGTATAGCATTATTTTTTTCCTTTTCAGGCTTCATAAAAATGAAAAAGACAAAAAATTATATATCCCAAAAAAGAGCAAGAACGGGACATTATTTCCATATTTGATGACATCTAGAGTTAGTTATGTCGCCGTTGAACAAAGAACTCAAAAAATAAGTATTTCCTCCTTTAGGATGGGCTTTAGTTTGACTCAGGAGAGTCTTAACATTGTTTTTGAGTCACTACTCCTCCAATTAGCTATCTCTTCCAATCATATGGAGAGTTTGCTTAAGCCTCCTGCATGACAAACTTATATAAGGTTATCATATGTTGTTGGGTAGTCACTATTGATTTGTACTTTTATTCAAGAGAAGTAATCCATAGTCATCCTCTCTGCGATGCCTCTTAACCTATTTTTCAGTCAACCATCTCTAGTTGTCAAAGTCATGTTCGTTATCACATCAGCTATTTAGTCCTTTGCTCGTGTTGGTTTGAGAAGGTCTCCATTGACTTCTTGCTAGCAGGTCTTGCTCTTATCGACTATGACAAATTGCTCCAAGGGAAGATCTAGAGCCACACCCTAGCCCTATTTTCATTATTGATAGGTCACTTGTGCTCAACATTGATCAATATCATGGTTCTTTCACTGAGTGGTTTCCCTTGTGTTCGACATCAGATTTCATTATTGTCATGTGGAAAGAGTTATATTTGCGGACAAATCTAACCTCCCTAGGAGTCTAAGACTCTCTAGTGACAAACAAACCAAACAAGAGCTATCCTTCTCTAGATACAAATCATTCTACGAGAATTCAAATGTTTTCGATCTTACCTTAGGTCCCACGCTTGTTGTAGCAGTCCAGCCTTGCTGATCCAGATGAGCTCCTCCTTCACTTTCAGACCTGCATACACTAACAAAGCAAACGATTACATAGCATCTGAATATTCATCATAAAATAAAGCATATCTATCATATTGACAAAGGAATACATGAAATAATTCATTAACAAATCATTGAGAAGAATGGACTTATTTGTATTAAATAATCAAAGGAACCATTACAACCTGAGCCTTGGTGTTGTGCAAGCTCCTCCCAGGGTCCAGCAAGAGATTTCCTCTATTTTGACAAGCTCACCCACTCCCACTATGGCAACAAGGAAGGATAGTGATCTCTCCTCACAAGTCAACAATGGAAGTCCTAATTCCAGCAGCATTTACCCTTTAGAATGTTCAGCTTTCAACCTTCCCTCCCATGGCCCAATGCCTGTATTTATAGTATTCTAGAGGAAGTTATTCAGTTCCAACATCAATGGGATACTCCCTCTTTTGGATGGGGTAGCTCCTCTCTTGATGGGATAAGTTCCTCTATCAAGGGATGCATGAACCATTTGGAGGCGCTCAATACACGTCAAACACTCTTCTAGAAGGTTCTAGAAGTGACCACAAGTAACTTTTTAAAGATGAAACTCACGCCTTTTGACCTTTACAGG
>APFE030549259.1:191994-209403 GCA_000404065.3 Pinus taeda | reverse complement strand
TTTTAGCTGTGCCTTCTTGCCCTTGCCTGCAAAGTGCACCATATCGGCATTGCCAAATTGCCTGAAATATTCTAAGGAAAACAGTCTCATAGGAACATACTTGGGCAATTTGTATGGGCGCAACTCACACCCATATATTCTGATTACAGTATAGTGTTGGTAGAAGTACCAATCCCCTATGCTGTATGCCTTGGATAGCTGCAGAATCCTCTGCATCTCATCAGTCAGTCTTGGAGGGGGTGAGGTTAAGAATAAAGACATGGTTGGATGGATGAAGAGGTCTATGAACTCATAGTATGTATATGGAGAATATGTGCTGAGGTGAAACACTGAGGTCCAGTACACCACTGACCTTGGATTGCCTGCTGCATCAGTTCTCTTGATCTCAAAGGAGAACTTCTCATGTTGGTAATACAGGATGAGATGGTAAATGTAGGAGGTGTATCTGAACACCTTCTCTTTGGACAAGTTCAAGAACTGCTCATGCATCTTATCTGAAATGTATGTAGCATAGTCATAACAGATTGGAGTCTTGCCAGGGAAAAACATTGTCATCATTACTAGTATAGTTTCCTCAATAAATTCCAGTGACTTGTACCCCAAAACTGAACTAATCATGTATGCAAGGTCTACACCCAGTTGATTGAGGTATCCATCAAAAATGGGAGGGTACAGCACTGTGTCAGAGTTTGTAATGAACAATTGATTTAGCTTTAGGATCTGTGCATCTGTTAGTATCTTGGCTCCTTGGTTGATCAAGTCCATTAGGGACAAGGGGACCAATTTCTTCTGGGTCTTGAACTGCAGCATTTCTCTGATGGCCTCAAGGGTCATGTAGAATACCACTGCACCTGTAGGGTCAAGCACAGCCCTCTGCATGGGGTCATAGCAGACAGCACATAGGTGAATCAGGTCAGGGAACTGGTTGACCTGAGGGAGCTTGAAAATTGGGAGGAAGGAATCCCAAATGCCTAGAATGTCTGTCCCATCCTTATGTCTGGATTTGAGCTCATTTAATAGATGAATGTGGAACTTGCATTTTGATGAGGAGTCCTCTGAGATTTGGTAGTCTAGGTCTACCAAATCCTGCCACTCCAGCTCTCTCTGGGGGGCATTTAGGGGAGCAACATTGAGGGCTACTGGTGCCACTCGAGTCTCCATGTTTGTTTGGATACTGTTTGATAAATAAGCTTCTATTTCTTGGGCCAGAGAAGCACTGCCTGAGAAAAGGAAAAGTTGAAGAATGCAGGGTAGCAGGGTAAGTCCACAGCAATTGGAATGCTGTTTTGGCTCCTTGAGAAGGCGAGTTATGGTGTTTAGTAGACCTTTCTTGGTAATTGAATGTAGGTTATGGATTCCATTTCACGACTACGCGAACGAAGAATGTGGGTTTTTTACTGAAATGGCAGTCTAAATGGCTCGGCTAGTGAAATTCGACCGTCAATTTTTAAGAGGGCCCCTGGGTGTAAGTAGCTTTATGGTGAATTCAAGCGTTTTTCTGTGTTTTAAGGTGTTCTTAGTATTTACAGAAAAACCAGGTTGCAGAGAGGTTTTTACGGACAAATACCTGTTTAAATGGACAGCCCAGGTCAGAATAGCTGGTGGGTAGGCTAGCTGATGATCTGCTAGTCTTTTCGAGCCAGTTGGTAGAGTTTTTGTCGTAAAAATTGCATGCAGAGGAGCAGCGACGTTTTTGCAAAAAAGTGCAAAAATACGAGAATTTTGACAAAATATAGTTTTTTGGGTTATTGGCGCCCTTTTTAAATGACGTCAGCATGACGTCAGAGGTGACGTGGCGGCCTTTGACTCGTCCACGGAGGGGGTGAGGTGGTGGCTAGGTGGACGAATGGTGAACAGGGCGCGCGGTTGTGGCGCTGACATAAGCGGCAAGAGGATGCTGACATAGGCGGACAGATGGCATCATATCGGGCCCCCTCCTATACGGCAAGGAATCTGTCAGAGGGGGCTCCGATGGACTTTGGGGGCGATGCATGGATCCGCATGACATCAGCGTCTGACAGATATCGGACGATATCTATCAGATGTCGGGGCCCCTCTGATACGAGCGTCGACCGTTGGATTTGAAGAGCCCGATCTGATGGCTATCGGGACGGAGACCTGCATGGAAGATACGGTCAATGGGCGGCTTTTAAATAATAATTTTCAGTGGTAATTGTGCCTGGCGGGACCCTTTGGGTTTTTAACAAATTTCAATAGTTTTCAACGTATTCCTTTGTTAAATCAAATATTAGCGAAAACTTTGGAAAAAGGGGTGAAAACAAAGGTTTTTAACGAAATTTTTTGCAAAACCGCGGATTATTTCAAAACTTAGGCAAAGAGGGTTTTTATGAAGTTTTTGCATAAATGCGCAAATTAGCCCCATATTCAGGATGAAGGGGGCTAAGTGGGTTTTATCACATTCTTTGCTTTTTAAGTAGGTATAAAGGTGCAAAAGGGGTTTTTCAAGGGTTTTTAGGCAAAAATGGAGAGTTGGCTAGGCAGATGAGTTCTGATGGAGATAAGAGGTTAGGCTTGGGTTCTTGAGCTTAACCAGGTGTTAATCCAATTCCCTAGTAGTGAATCAGATGGCTATAATGCCAAGGAAGGGGTATTTATACATTGCTTTAGGATTTATACACCATGGTGTTATAGTAGTAGGGAAAGGGTAACATAGGGAGCTAAATAATACAAGTTAGAGGTTAATATGGAGGGAGATGGTGAATGAAGAGTGGTATTACTAATTTTTCTTGGAAACAACTTAGTTTAAAGAGTAGATCAAAATGAAAAGAACTTTACACATGAAATGTGGCTTCTGAAGGCCTATGAGAACCAACATAAAACCTTGAATCTTTCTCACAAACATATCTTGTGAAGCGAGGTTAGTAATGAGTGATAAACAAAGGGAAAAAGGGAAGTTAGACATGCTCCATTGTGTTGTTTTCCTTGTATCTGGTTAGCAAATTTCAGCTTGGAAGGAACACCACTTCTGCAACCCCATCTACCTACCCAACTATTTTGCCTAGCATTTTTTTGTTTCTTCTTGGAGGGTGCATTTGGACTTGTAGACCCTTGATTTGCTTTCTTTTCCCTTGGTTTTGCTTGATTTCTTTTTAGCACTACCCTATTTCTTCCAAGGCCCCAGTTAAGCAGTTGGAACCTTAGTTTTCTGCTTACTACTGATCTACCAAGATTAAACAGTTTGGACAGATTTCTTGCTCTATTCTACAACAAAAATTGAAAACATGGCATGATCCAGATTAGACTGTTGGATCATCCATCAAAACTTTAATAGGTATGAAGGCATGTACACACCTTGTCTCTCCTTGAAAATATGGGATCTTTGTAGCAGCAAAGCAGAGCATATTTGGCACTTGAATTTGCCAATCATGAAATATGAAACTTATTGGTATAGGTATCCAACAGGTAGCAAGTTCAAAGACAAAGCAATTAGAAATATTATTATATATAGAAAGTAAATCATAATCCTCATCCATGAGACTAATTTAGCAAAGGTTGATATTCTAAATATTAGGAAAAAGTAGTAGAGAAACAATGTTGATACAACAAATAGAACTAGAAGAGCTTCACGAGGGATATGTCCTCTCTATGAAAATTCAATGTTCTAGTTGGAAATTTTTCAAAATATCCAACACTACATCTCAAATTGCATTACTCATGGAGATATGTCTTTAATGTCTACATACCAACTCATTACAAAGAAAAGGAGGAATGTTGGAAATCCTTGGAATTTATAAAAAAAACATAGAGGTCACTAGGAAAAATATCGTGGCAAGAGACTTCAATGTGGTTTTATCAAATAAAGAGAGGAGAGAAGGTAACATAATAATGTATCTCCCTTCAAGGAATGTATTCAGGGTCTTATCGTTGATTAGGATTGCATCGATTTCAAGCCTATCAAAGCCAAATTCACCTGGAATAATCGAATATTAGGGCCTAATCATATTACAACCATGTTAGATAAATTTATCATCCATAGTGACCTCTTCCTTATTCCTTCTAATGTATCAAATCACAAGCCTATTTTGCTCATTTTTCATCAATCTCAAGATTTTGGTCCCAGCCCCTTTAGATTTTTTCCACTTTCAATTCATAATCCTAGAGCTATGGAAGTTATTAAAGAGGTTTGCAGTAGGCCAAACTCTTGGATCCCCATTCTATGTGTGGGAATCAAAGCTTAAGAAAATAAATATTGCATGAAAAAGCTGAGCTAAATCTTCATATTGCACAAGAGAAATTTGAACAATGAATTCAAAGTTATTTGGACATATTTGAGGACATAAAGGTCTAAATGAAAAGTCTATTAGAGAAAAGAGACGTGTTATCTTTCTTTCGGAAGGGGTACCTATATATTTTTTGCGACATTCTTAAAACACCATTGTAAGCTGAAGGTCACAATTCAAAAGCCATGTGACAACCTGTAAGGCCTTGTAGGTATCCTATACCCTCTGTCTTTTTCACTCCATCTTGTTATTTGGTGAGACCATGCCCTATCCCTTGAAATATTCATTAAGGTGATCTCGTCCTTGATATGTATTGGAGGACCCTGGTGGACTTATCATGAGGACTCATGGTTTTATGGAGCCTTGTAGTGTAGGGGTTATCCCCATTGTAGGGGCCATTCCAACCCACATCAGGTGCACATATGTATTTCCACATGGTTATGAGTCTATAGAGTCTTTATGTGGCCTTATATTTGGTGTTGTATCCCTCATATGTTTCTCATATATAGAAATCTCACAGTCAATGAAAATTTTACGTTTCATAATGTTGTTCAAATTTCCCGAGGCAAGGGGGTTCTAAAAGTAAAAAAGTTAACTTAGTGTCAGATTGTAGAGCTTAGTGAAAGGATGGCACGCCACATGGAATTTTTCCATTTGGATGAGGCATTCTCAAGATACAACTAGTCAAAGTCAGTCAAAGAAGGTGCACAGGATTTTCTAGGGCATAACAACTAGGTCGTTGCATATTTTTGGACCTACATTATGTCCAAAATTATTTATTTGCAGAGGGGAATGAAACCCATGTTTTAGAAAAAAATATCTTTCACAATTTTGAAGATCCCCAAATTTGACCAATTTCCAAGGGTTTGACCAAGCTGATGTGGCAAGAAAATTGTATTTTTAGTTGGCCGAAGGTATGAGGTGGTACTACATGGCATAAGGAGTAGGAAAGTACAAAACACTAGGCTTAAAGAGCTAATGTCTAGATTAGTCCAAAGAGGGTCGATTACATTTATTATTTCTCAGAAAATAAAAATAAAAATAAAAGTAATGTTAATAAAGCCAAAATAGTCGTTTAATATTTCTATTCTCGAGATAAAATGAAAATAAAGGAACAATATAGTTGTTGGAGGTCAAAGAAGACTACTTTCCAACTAGAGCGAATTTCCAAGGGAAAGAAGCATTATTTATGAGGTAAGTCGAATTGGCACAAGTGGAATGTTGAGCTTAGAAGAGGAACGCTGGAGATGATTTGACACTATTATATTATTTGGTTGACTTCCTGATCCTTCTCGAAGGAAACATTGCATTGTTTAGTGGAGATTTATTCTTCTTGACCCATTATGTGGGAAAACACATTGCAATAAAAAATATTTTCTTTGTGGGTCGACTTAGTCTCTAATGTGAATGACATGTCAAGATATTGAAATTTTATTGGAAGGGAAAAACTAGCCACTATAAACGAGTTATATAAATTAGTAGTTGCTCCTCCCATTTTTTGTTGTTGACTATGAGATCACTTATGCTATCCAATAAAGAAACCATTTGGAAACTATTCTCTTTTGTGTAGTAATTTTTTTTTCTATCCTTTGTTTTCTTGTCTTTAGCCTTTATACAGATTTATTCTTAATGAGCTAACTTGTAGGCTATATATTATCTAACACAATTTTGTTGTAGGGTTCATTAGTAACACTGTTATGTGAAGAATCAATTTTTATCCTAGTTATCATCAAGAACTTACGATTCTCTTGCATTGGACAATCCCCTTAGGGTGAATCTTCAATTAAGCTGGTGGGAAATTGATGGAAGTGGTTTTGTAGAAAGTGGGGCATCTCTAAGGAGTAGATCCTTTTGGTGGGAGCTAATATTTTCTTGCAGGTTACTTAACATTAGAGAAAGTGGGATAGTTTCACCCCCAACTCCTCACAAGTCTCTACCAGTAAAAGTGAAGTTGATTTAAGCGAAGTTATGAACATAATATGGCTGAATGGTAAGCTTCATGGAAATATAAAAGTCCCATTCATCAACTATCATTAAAAATAAAAAAACTATATTCACTCTGTGTTATCACTCCGGTTTTCCTAGAAGTTGTAAGAAGGGGAAAGGGGGCCGAGGTAACCACAAACCAATCTTTTAGATAGAGAATCTAGCCAATCTATATCCACAGAGGCCTCTCTCTTTAAGTTTTAGCTTGGTTTTGAAAGATATTAGGCTAGTTGTGAAGTTTAGGAGTTTTGTTTGAGTTTGGATGGTGAGATTCAATAGCAGAGGGGTAGGACTGACTAGTTTAGGCCATTGGGCTAATGGAGTAAAAGAAGATGGCTTAACTGGATTAGGTTTCTCAACAAAAGATGGTTTTATAAAGCAAGATGGTCAAACAGAGAACAAACAAAGATATGGAATAAATGGAATGGTTTCAAATGGGTGAAGAGCAGTTAAGAATCCTTCAACCTATTTGAAAAAGGAAGCTTGAATTGATTATTAATAAAGAGAAGTTAAGTATCCTTTAAGTAATAATCAAAATTAAAGAAATAGAAAATAGGAGCAGTCAAGGTTTCACTATTTATTCTACTTTAGAAGAAAACATAGAGAATGGTAACTTTTGAAAATAGGGTGCAATAAAACACAAGGTATAGATGACTTATTGATCCGGTGTTCGATTCAGGAAATCTGTGGAAAGTCCTTTGCCTCAATTCCTTATCCATCAAGCCATACAAAAATTTGATCCAATCAGCACTTTATTCAAAAAAGACCAATATTACAACAATGTATATGAATCCACACTCAATACTCCAATTGAGGGGGTATTTATACAAAATATCTTACACAAAATATCTCATAACAGAGTGAGATATATTCTAGTGATGACTAATCATATTTTACAAGAAAATAGAGACAACTAGTCTCGAAGATAGGAGGAACGTAAACTGATGTTGTGCTGTTCCTTTTCTTGCTGAGTGTGCTGGAGGCAGGCCCTAGAATTTTGCTTGTTGCTGTCTTCTATGGTAATTTTGTGTTGGCTGCCCTGTTTTAACTGATACTCTTTATCTACTCTGATACACTTCGACCCGTTTGATCCCCATTCATTTCTGTTTATCTCACCATGGTAAATAGATAAAAATTTATCTTTTACCAAGGATAAATTTACAAAATTTCCAACATGTCTTCCCACCAATTATGTTCTGGAAATTTGTGCTTCTGAAGTTTTCCGAGAGTTTCATCAGTCTCTGTATATCTGAAAAAGTTAGGCTGGATGGTGAATAAGTGTTTTACCTCATGCTCAATGTAGAATAAGTTCTCTAAGATGTCATAGAGAACTCGGCCTATGGGTAGTGCTTTCACTCCCGATGCACTTGATGATGAGCTAGCTTGATTGCCAACATACTTATTCAATTTATTTACATAATCAATGTGTTTCATTAACTTATCATTAATGACCAAAGGACTTGGTCGCCATTTACTTTGAAAAACTGTGAACTTCTCCATAAAAGAATTGATTTCTACTTGCATATCTTGGCATATTCTCTCTAAGTTCTGCATCAAATTTCTCTTGGTTAGAACGCTTTTGATTTCCAAAATGGTGTCTATTATGTTTGAGATGCCAAGTTCTTCCAACTGTTCTCTGTTTCTGTTATTCAAAAAATGTATAATCCGATTGGCTTCCTCTGGCATTTTACCTAACTGTTCTCTTGTCTACTGAATTGCTCCATGGGCTGTTTTCATTAAGTCAATCTGCTCATAGATCACTTGGATAGATGAACACAAATCATTTATAGAATGAATGATGTTAGCCCAAAGTATTTTCCTGATCTCTGCTGAGGGTTTATCAAAAGTGAGTTCTTGTTCTAATGTTTTCACTTTAATTTCTAAGGCTTTAATCTCCCTAGTTTTTTCCACAATACTTATTTTGGAGATATCATAATTTCTCTCTGCTTTAGCCAATTGCTCTTTTACCTGTTTCAATTATGTAACTTGTAATCTCATTTCTTCCATGGACTTTATCAACTCTTCTGTGCTCAAATTAGTAGTACTGCCTAGTGTTGTTTCTGTTGTTGATGTACCCATGATTGCCTCTGTTGTGGTTGCTGGGATGTTTGGAGCTAATGCTGTTCCAATTGTGGAGGGGACTGCAGTTGAGACTATGGGGATGACCTCAGGAGGCTGGGAGGTTGACTCTCCCTACTTTTCCTTCAGTGCTTTTTCTAATGCCTGCTTTGTATCATTCAATCTTTCATTAAGTTTTAGGAGCAGGTCCATCATCCCCTCTTCAGTTTTCTGTTGTATAACTTCTGCAGTCTGTGGATGCCTTGAAGGAGGTAGCTTCAGTTGTTTCCTCAGGGCAACAATGTCCTCTTCTTTTTTCTTGATTAATGCCTCTATGCCTTTAGCATCTTTGGGATCATGTCCCAATCCAATGATGATTTATTCTAATAATTTGATTATGTTATCCTTGGCTAGAGAAGAGGCTTTCTCCAAATGTAATTGAGCTGTTGTATTGTCCAAGGAATTTTGTAGTTTGTGGGAAAGCATTGCTTTGTCAGCCAGTGTGGAATAGACCATTTCCCCAGTTTTCTTGTGAAGTTCTATCTGGTCCATAGGATGAATATCTTTGGCTAGGACTTCTAAGCTTATTCTAATGTAATTTTCTGCTAACTGGGGTTGATGTACCTTCATCTTAAAGTAACTCATTAACATTTTGCCTTCTTTAATGTAATAGGCTGACATTAATCTCTACTGGTTTGTGGGGGCCATTTTCAAATACTGACTGTAAATTTGAAACCTTACAGGATCATTTCTAGCTTTTATCTCTGTGAATGTCTTCTTAATGTCTGAGGCTTGTTTGCTTTGTGGCCTGGTGGATGATGCTTCTACACTGTGTTTTCTTTCTAGCTCCTGCCTTTGTGAGCTAGTAGATGTTCCTCCCAATGGGGGAGTTTGCTGACTAGTTGCTCTATCACCTCTTAGATTATCAGTAGTTTCTTCAATGATTTCCTCTTCTAAAAGAGGTTTCAGTCTTTGTCTCTTTGCTCCAGGTTGTTCTGCAGGTCCACTGATAGGTGTGGTGGTTTCTCTGTCCCTCTTTTTGTTTCTTACCTCATTTAGAGGAGTTTGTAGTGCTGGAATTTCCGCTGCTTTAGCTTGGGCTGGAGGAATTTGCACTTGACTCTGTTCTTTGGACATTCTAGGCTGATCTGTCATTGTAGGCTGCTCTGTGGTCTCTACTTCTTTTCCTTTGGAAGTTCCTGTAATTGGTATGCTGGTTTCTTGTGCAGGCCGTTGAGAAGTTCCAGCAGAGGATGTACCAATTTCTGATCCTTGAGGCAGCTTGAATGATACCTGTCCAAAAGAGTCCAGGTCAATGGTTTTTTCAAGATCTCTCATAGCATTTTCCATTTTTTCCTGCTCACTAATATTTTCTATTGGGGTCCTTTCTACCCATTCATCCAAATTTGCAAAATTCTCAATCTCTAGGATCCTATGGTGGATATAGGGGGATAACCTGTTTTTTGTCCTTCTGTCACATATGAACCTATTTGGATCATATGGCAGCCACCAAAAACTCTCTTTTAATCTAAGGTGGTCTTCTAAAATCTTTTCTACTTCTTACCATGCATCCATAGAATTGATGACAAAAGGGCCTAGCTGGTTATTTATTCTCAATTGAGCGTTCTTCTTGGCAGCACAAAAATGGTCTAAATCTGCATTGATAATCTGTCTGAAATACTCTAGTGTAAATAATATCATGGGCACATATTTAGGCAACTTGAATGGGCAAAGTTCACACCCATACATTCTGATTTCTGTGTGATTTTGGTACAGGTACCAGTCACCTAGCCTGTACTGTTTAGAAAGCTGTAGAATCTTCTTCATGTCACCGGTGATCCTAGGAGGGGAAACTCCTATCATCAGAGTGGATGCTGGATGTACAAATAAGTCAATGAACTCATTATAGGTATAAGTGGACTCATAGGTATTATGAAAAGTTGAACTCCAAAAGATCACAGACCTTCGATTTCCTTTTGAGTCCAATTTCCTGATGGGGAAAGGAAAGCTATCTGGCTGATGATATAACAAAAGATGGTATATAAAAGATGTGTATTTGAAAACTCCTTTCCTATCCAAATTCATGAATTGATCATGGATTTTGTTGGCAATAAAAGTGGCATAGTCATATCTGACAACAGGAGGCTGTCTTGGAGTAAAAATTGATAGTAAAACTAAGGTGATACCATCAAAAAATTCACTGGAGTTAAATCCCATGATCAGGGATATCATGTCAACAATGAGCCTTCCAGTTTTAGTGAAAAAGGTCTGCAAATAGGGAAGTGGGCCTTTGGGCTGGTACTTTGATTTCATGAAGGTTTGAGCAACATGGGTTATCTTTGATTTGGGGAATTGAGAAGCTTTTTCAAGTAGATACCCCATGGAAAGAGGAGCAAGGGGTTGAGTGGAGTGGAATTGTATCATTTCATTAATGGACTTAGCAGTTATGGGAAAAAGAACAGTTTGGAATGGGGACATAACTGCTCTATGGACAGGGTCATAGTTAGCACAACATTGATGAATGATGTCCGGGAAAACATGGACTGAGGGGAGGAAATACATGGGAATGTTAGATTCCCACAGTCCAAAAATGTCAAACTTGTTTAGATAGCTATCTTTGACTTGGCAGAAGGCCTGAAGATGGTTCCTGTCACGAGATAAATCTTTTATTTGAAAATCTTTGTCGGCCAGGGTTAGATAATCTAAGTCTTTATGGGGTGCATTCATGGGTGCGACATTCAGCGCTATGGGGGCTTCCATATTTGGTTCTTGTGTATTCAAACTGGAATTCAGGCTTTCTGTGGAAAAATGGACTAAACAATAGGTTTAGGGTCATTTTATGGTAATTACAAACTGTTCTTAATTTGAATTTGGCCTTCTCTGGTAGAATTCTCAGTAAAAAACAGAAATTGCAGGGTTGCCGAGTAAACTGGGTAAATACCTCTATGAAGGAGGAAAATCGTACAATGATAGGTTGGTTGGCAGGCCGTGGAGCTCGTTACTGTAGTCTTTCTGGTCAAGTGGCATTTGAAAAGCTAGAACAGTGGACTCGGTTGTTATTTTGCATGGGAGTTGGACACAGAAAACTACAGTGAAAATGACATTTTATCGTTTATTTAATGAAATTCAGTTTGGCGGGTCGTTTTTGCATTTATTGGGTAGATGATGTAAGCGGGATGTGACATTTTGTCGTTACGCGGAGGGTGGTAAGTGGTTTGCATCGCACCACTTTTGAGGTTGGGCGGTTTCAGGCCGGAGGCGAGTGAGCATATTGGCAGTGCAACGCGTGGCGGAGGTACGGTGGAAAACCGCTTGGTAATCGCGAGTTAAAGCGTAGTCACTAGGGGGTGCGATATCGCCGTCAACCATTGGATGAAAAGGCAGAGATCAGATGGCTGACAAGCATTGGAGATGGCAAGGAGTTAATTTGTGGTGGGCCCGACGTATTTATCAGTGTTTAATCATATCGGGGTCAATTCTATTTGTCGGGGTTGGTTATTAATTAACCTAAACGGTTAATTAATCCCATATGGCGTGACAGGGAAGGTTATTAATAAATTTTGGATAAATTTATTAATCCTTGTTAGGCAACGTTTTATGGTTATATTTAACCGGGGTGGGAATTATATAACATGTCGGGGTTTTACATATAATTACATAATACGGGAAATGGGTTAATTTTTTTCGGGATTTACATAATAGATGTTAACAGTTAATATGAAACAAAATGATAATAAGCGCTAAGAAAATGTTAAAAATTCACATTAAAACTTAGGCTAAAGTAGGAAAAGGTGTTTTCAAGTGATATTATGTATTTCCTAAGTAAAATAGGGTTTTCACTTAGGCAAACTTTATGAAATGAAATGAATGACTGATGGATGATTCTAAGTACTTAGTCTCTTAAATCATTGGGCTGAGGGTCCGGTCCCTCCAAAATTCAGGGAAATGCTCTGAGCCCCTTTAATTTTCAAATACCTTAATACTTTAGGGGGAATTAGTGAAATCTTTAGGAAAAATGTGAATGGAAGTTAGTTATTTGGCCTTGTCTTGTTTGGGCTGCGTCAAGTATAATGTCTACCTTGCACTTGTGGTAAAAGTAAAAGTTAACACATTTAGAAACATGATCCATCACAGGTATCATTCTGCAACACCATCTACCTACCCTACCTACTTTAGCCTGGCATTTTTTCCTCTTTATTTGGGTGCATTTAGACTGGTAAACCCTTATGAATCTTCTTTTTCTTTTACATGGAAAGCCTACTTAAGTCTGCACTTATTACATCCAAGGGATCAGATTAAACTGTTGAGCTCCTTTTTATTCACTCTACCTATCTACTTATTTGCCAACTTTACACTGTTTGGCCAGATATTTATTCTCTATCTATAAGACATGAAATTCAAAGATGAATAAGCCAAGTTTAAATAGTTTGACTCTTCATCAATTGTGGCATAAGTTTAATAAGCTGCACACAATTGTTTATTACAAAAAATGAAATATTAGTGGCATTTAGACTTGTATACTTTCCCGGTCTTTCTTTGTTTGGGGTTCATTTCTTTTACTTTTTTTTGGACCATTTTATTCTTTTTACCCTTTGATTTTTCTTTTAGGGTATACCCTCTTTACATTTTTTAAATTTTTTGATTTTTTGACAATATGGAAAATATTTGCAACAAGAAAGGTAAGAACATATTATAGATCTCATCAAGTCAATCATGAAATATGACACCTATTGGTATAGGAGCATAACACTGGCTCCACTTGGGGATGAATTTTCGTGGTGAAAAGTCAAGCACTGCAGGTCAGATCGCCTCTGCATGAATTTGACTGTGCTATGAAATCTCATTCTGCTGGTTGCTTTATTGTATGTATGACAATAACACTTGTGAAGCTTAGGGCCTTCTTTTCGGGCTTCAACTCCAACAAGTTACTATCCAATCCAAACTGTGACATTACCAAGGATATAGTATATACATGTTAGAGTAAGAATATATCAAAAAGTTAGGTCAAAGTAATGTTTCAGCATCCGACCATTAACTGGCCTTTCTTTTGTTTCTATACCATCAAGGTTCTTCAGAAAGTAAGTATTGTTCCCTTGTAAGGCCTGGATAATAAAAGGTCCCTTCCACAGGAAGTCAAACTTCCCATGTTTTCCTTTGTCTTCTCTCTTGGAATCACAATTTAAAACTTTGTCTCCAAGGTAGAAATCTTCTGCCTTGGTTCTCTTATAAATTTTTTTCTTAAGTTTATCTTGTACTACTTGGGATCTTTGATACACTTCTTCTCTGGTCTGTTGCAGATGGATGGTTTGGTTTATTCTCCTTTGAATATCATTGGGCTCCACTTGAGCTTCCCGAAGTAGTTTCATTACAGGAAATCCTAAAGAGGAAGGAAATACAGCCTCCATACCATAAATTAGTTCATAAGGACTAGTTCCAATAGATTTCTTTGTCGTGAGTCTGTCTGCCCATAGTGCATTAGTAAGTTTCTTGTGCCAATTTTTCTTGTTCTCTTCCAATAATTTTTTAATGATATTAATTAGGCTTTTATTGGAAGACTCAGCTAGACCGTTACCTTGAGGGTAATAGGCTGTGGAATGGCCTAAAGTGATATGGTATTTGTTACAAACTTATCATTTTCTTAGATTTGAAGGCAGCAACATTATCAGTGATGATCTTTTTCAGGATAGTCAAATCTAGACAGTATATTGATTTCTAAGAATCCTATAATGATTGTGTCATTGGCTTGTTTGGAAGGAATGACTTCTATCCATTTGGTGAAATAGTCTGTGGCAATTAGAATCCATCTATGTTGGCCAGAAGAGGGAGGGTGGATTTCTCCAATGAAGTCCAGACCCCATTGTTGGAAGGGATTTTTAGTGGATATTGGTCTCAGGGGTAAGGGTAACAGTCTCGTCTTGCCTTCAAAAATTTGACATTTGTGGCAAGCAGTGACAAATTTCTTTACATCAGCGAACAAGGTTGGCCAGTAAAATCTAGCTCTGAGGATTTTGTCTGCAGTTGATTTCCAGTAAAGGTGTCCACCACAGTCTCCTGCATAAAATTATTTAAGAACCTTGTCAGCTTCTTCTTTTACTAAAAAATTTAATAGAATATCTTCATGATTTTTCCAAAAGATAGCATTATCTAAAATACAAAATTTTGAAGCTTTCATCTTTAAAAACCTTTTCTTTGTTCTGGATAACCCTGGAGGAGCCTGCAGGTTTAATAATACATAAATTATATCAGCATACCACTGTGAATCTAAGAAGGCCTAGCTGATTTTTGGAGTCGCCATTTCCTGTTCATTATCCAATTCATTAATATCAAGGGCTTGGAAATTGGTTTCAGCCATGAGTTTGGCCAATCCTTTTCCTTTTTTAAGCTTTGTGGGTTTTATTTCAATATCATACTCCAATATAGTAGCAATCCATTTACCTCATTTGCCTTCAATTCCATCCTGGGTCAATATGTCTTTGACAACATCATTTGGTACATAGGCTATTACATGGGAGTATAAAATGTAGACTCTAAAGCCTTTAATAGCTTTCACAAGTGAATAAGCTTGTTTTTCCATGATTTTGTACTTTAATGGTGCATCCCTAAGTGCTTTACTAAAAAAGGCTATGAGTTTCTCACATCCTTGATCATCTTTTTGTAGTAAAACAACAACAATGGTGTGTTCTAACGCAAATGAAAATATTATGAAGTCTCTATCAAACTTTGGACTTGTCAGGGATGGTGTTCTAGTCAAAGCCATTTTAATTTCTTCAAATGCTTGTTTGGCTTCTATTATCCATTTAACCTTTGCATCCTTTTTCAACATATTATTAAGAAATCTAACTAATTCAGCTAAATTAGATATAAACCTTCTTAAAAAAGATAATCTTTCCTAGGAAAGCTTGAAGTTCTTTAACATTTCTAGGGTGGGGTATTTGCAAAATGGCTTCTACTCTAGTAGGATCAATTCTAATTCCATCTTTAGAGATGATATGGCCCAAGAATTTTCCTTTTTATAGACCAAACATGGACTTTTTAGGATTTAGAGAAATGCCATATTGTCTGCATTTTAAAAATACTTGCTTCAAATGATCTAAATGCTGCTGATCTGATTTAGAAAAAACAGTTAGGTCATCTAGATATATAACCAAGAAATCATGAATTTCTTTTGCAAAAGCTATGTCCATTGTTCGTTGGAAAGTTACCCCTGCATTCTTAAGTCCAAATGGCATTTTAACATACTTGAATGTTCCCCATGGTGTTGTAAAAGCAGTTTTTTCCTGGTCATCAGGATGAACCAAAATCTGGTTATAGCCTGAGAACCCATCCAAAAGTGAAATCCTAGAGGCACCTACTACCCTTTGTAAAATGTGATCCATCTTAGGTAAAGGGTAATTGTCCTTCAAAGAAACCTTGTTTACATTCCTTAAGTCAACACATAATCTGATTTCTCAAGTTTTCTTCCTAGTAGGTACTAAATTAGAGACCCACTCTGAAAACCTGATAGGAGCAATTATCCCTGATTCATACATTCGTTTGATTTCTTTTTCAATAAGGGAAGCAGTTCATGATTGATTCTTCTAAGCTTTTGTTTGAATGGTTTTTGATTTTCTTTCAAAGGGATTGTATGTTGAATTATGGAGGTATCATAAGATTTTAGGTCTTCATAGCTCCAGACAAAAACATCTTGAAATTCTCTCATTAATTCAACATATTTGAGTTTTTGTTCAGGGGGTAAAGATTTGGATAATTTTATCATTTTAGGATTTTCTTCAGTTCCCAAGTTATAGTCTTCAATGTTTGCTTTTAGAGGTTGCATCTTGGGTTTCTTTGGAATATCATTAAAATCAAAGAGATCTTCTAAAGGAGTTAATCCTTTAGGCAACTGATTATCTTTCAAATTAATAACTTCAGATTCTCCTTCAATAATTTCATCAGTGTCCATTTCTTTAAGATCCTACATTTCTTTACTGGTAAATTTTGTTGGGTGAAGCATTTGAGTTGCATTTTCCGCTGAATTGTCTGTTTCTATTTGATCTATTTGATTAAACTCACTAACAGTATCTATATCTATATTAGTGCTAGAAAACTCTTCCTTTAGGGTTAAGAAATTATTAATTTGATTATCATTGTCAAACACTTGCCAGTTCTTTACATTGTCAGGTATGGCTGGCCTGTGTCTAATCTCAACTGTGAACTAATAATTGGGCTCAAATGGTAATTTACAGGTGCTTGCAAACATTGCCAGACTATGAGCATGCAAATTATGTTTTCTTGGGATTTTGGCAAGCTGAGTTTCTAGGAATGTATTGAGAATCTTAATCACTGTTCCTCTATAAGATCTTAATCTGGGATCATTTGTGAGAAATTTCCCTTTTATCTGTTGAATGATTAAATCAGAATCTCTTAGAACTGATACCTTAATTGCACCTAAACTTTTGACCAGTTTAAGTCCTAGCAATAGAGCCTCATATTTAGCCATATTATTAGTGCATCTAAAGTTTAATCTATAGGCATGACCTTCAGCATGATCATTTTCAAGATTGTGCACCCAAATTCCTGCTCCTACTCCTAATTTATTAACTGAACCATCAAATTCTAAGTACCAAAGGATCTCATGTTCATAATTAGTATTAGGAGTCTCATGGATTTGTTTAATAGGAAGATCTGGTTCTTTAGTTTCTTCTGGTTTTTCTTGAGTATCCGATGTATCATTGTTCTCAGAAATTTCTTGAATTTGAACACTAGACTTTTCATTTGTAGTTTCTTCTTGTTCAACTGTTAAAACTTTTACTTCAGTTGGAGGATCAATTTTAGCATTCTAGAGAGTGAAAGAATCCATATCAGAGTGAATGGAGTAGATTGGGAAATTTTGAGGTTTCTCCTGGCTACTTACTACATATTTCATTGGAGTTTCTCTGTACAGTTTCTTAGGTTGACCAAATATTGAAATAGTAACATATGATATGTCGAATTGTAGACATTCTTGAAGCTTTGCACCCCAAGATCTAGACAATAACATGCCATACTTTGGTAGAATATCAGCTACTACTATGTCCATTAAAATGGTTTTGGCAGGGTATTGAACTAGTGATACACATTAATGAACCCAGCAATGTATTGATGA
>APFE030549259.1:145912-164808 GCA_000404065.3 Pinus taeda | reverse complement strand
AATTGAAAATGAAGAGAGGCCAATAGGATTATTAAATTAGAATTGTTGAATTTTTCTAAAAGAGTTAATTGGTTTTTGGAAAACCCTGTTTTCTTGGACTAGATCATTGTGCAATTACTTTTCAGGAACACATTGAATGTCTTATTTCATTTTAGAGTAAGTTAATTCCCAAAATCAAGAGGTTAAGTTAATTACCCAATATCAAGAAACCTCTATAGATGGCCAAGTATATACGAAGAATACATCATTCATATGCAATACCAAATCCATCTTTTTTTTTCTCTGAGTAAAATTTCAAAAGCATGAACACATGCCAATTCATATGCACAATAAACCCAACTTATGAAATTTCAATGCTTGGATGCATCCCATTCATATCTTACAGTAAACCCATATTTTCCTTGAATTTCAATCCATAAGCACATCCATTCATGAGCCAATACAGAACCATAAAAAGCAAAACCAAGCCTTGCAATGCCAGAGCATTATCCCCATTCAAAAGCAAAGAAGTAGCAAATATAAACGCCAGTGTTCCATAGTCTTGACTGCGCAAACCAATCATTTCCATCTGAAAAATCAAGAAAATAAAGACGATGAGTAGTTAAGGAGATGATAGTGACCCTTTTTTTGGCCTTCTTCTGAATATTCTGTGGAATAGTTTCTTAGACCAGTAGATTTTGGATATGGCCATGCACAACATATTCTATCATCAAGTTATTCATCTCTGTAGATCTTAAAACTTTCTTAGTTGCATAATCCCAGCTTAATTGCTCTGCAGGGTTTTTAATACCTCTAGTTTGGCTCATTGGAATGGCCATGAAGAAGACTAGCAGCCTGCAAGAAGGTGTAGGCTTGTATAGAGACAAAACAATGATGGACCTGCAAATGCTTCCTTTAATGGAGGCATTGAGGCGTGATTCGAGGGAAAGGGCAAAAAAACAACACTTCTACTGCACTAGAACAGTCAGTGATGTCAAGTTACATTACTACTGTTTAACATAATACAAAAATATTAGCTATTTGGTATGTATATTGACTTTGTATGGCTTGGTAATGTCTAGGTCTAGTTTCTCCATTACAGATTTAGGCATTAAGTTATGAGAAGCACCAGAACCAAACATGGCATTATGAAGTATTTTATCATGTATGTTCAGACTTACATAGAAAGGAGGAACCCCTCCATCTACTGATTTTCCATTTACCTCAAGCCCAAAAATCAATTCAGGTTGGTTATCAAAAACATTTACTGAATCTTCATTCACATAAATTTGTAGTGATCTACTGATTTGACCTCTGTAGACATCATGTTTAGCTAATTCTGATAATGAATAGCTAGCTTTAATTTGCTTACTTTAGTCTCAATATTAAAAGGTTTTTCAGTCTGATTTCTTGCATTTCGGAAAGTTGGATTCTCTTTTGTTGTTGTCTTTTTTGTGTTTTTCTCCTTTTCAGGAGTGGGGTTAGGGACTGAAGATGTTTCCAAATCAATTTCTGTAGGTTCTTCTACATTTCCTTTGGGAGGAATAGAAGTGGAATATTGTCTGTTATGTGGTTGATTATCGGATACATCTTCAATAATTGGGTTATTTGGGTTAGGGTTTGTTCTGGAAAGAATATGTACAGGGGTAGTATTGGTCTTACCTTTGTTGGGCTATTTGGTATCTTTCTGTTTGTTGGTTTCAGGAACATCTATTCTTCTGCTCCTCAGATTGTATTTCTTGTCGACTTCATAAATGGATGTATCATATCCCTCCCTAAAGTCAAATGATTCACTTGAATGAGTATGGAATTGTTTAAGCATGTGGGCTTCTTGATCCTCTTGGGTCAAGAAAACGTGTTGTTCATTGTTGAGTCCCATTAAGTTAATTTGAGTGTCTTCTATTGGTTCATCAGAAGTTGAGGCTTCAACATAATTTTCCTGGAATGGGGGCCTAATGTTTTGGTCTGGCCCAGTCTTTCCAGTATTAGGGTTTTGCTTCTTCTTGAAGTTTGGATTTCTCTCAATATTGCTTGGTTGACCATCCCAAGGGGATTTTCTCTCGATTGTTTCTACTCTATCACCAAGCCTATCCATTCCTTTAATAATAGCATCTAATTTTTTTTTAAGGGCAGAAGGTTTCTCTTTGAAAGGTATCCTCCTTTCAGCTCTGGCTCTAGCTCAGTTAGATATCAGGTTGGCTTCAACACTGACAAATATACTTTGCATCTCTTCTAAGGTTCAAGGAGCTCTTTCCCTAAGTTGGTATGCCATATCAAAATCAAATCCATCAGGGAACTTGATCAAGGCCAAATCCGGAGGAGGTCTTAAATTTTGAGGAATAGCATTGCGAACATTATTGAACCTGGTACAGTAATCTTGGATGGTTTCTTGGGTGCCTCTTTTCAGGGTTCCATATTCTAATAAAATGTGGAGAGGATATTTCTTCTTTTCCCATCTATTCAAGAATGTTTGGTAAAGAGCTTGTAGGTCATTGATACTGTTTGTAGGGATGGCTCTAAACCATGTTCTAACGTCTTCAGTCAAACTTTGGACAAATACTCTCATTCTAACATCATTAGCATCAACCTCATATATTTCAAAATAATCAGTCATTTTCTTAGTATGTTGTTGAGCTGTATAAGTGCCAGAGCCATCAAAAGGGGTGATCTTACTCTGATAGTGTTGGGGCATAGCACCCAAGTTAGCAAGTAAGTTCAGGGGAGTGTATCTATTTGCCATGGTTGAAGGAGTAGGTGTAACAACTGGTGTGGTTGGGATAATAATGGGAATATGGGTTGTGGATGGAGGAGTGGAAGGGGTAGCTTGAGGTTGGGAAGTCTGAGGTGTTGATGGTGGACTTGGAGGAGCAGTAGTGATCACAAAAAGGTTTGGTGTTTCTTTAGAGGTAAGCTCTGATTGAATGGAGTTATGCAAATGTCTGTCAAGGTGTGAAGTGACAACTTTAAGTTGCAAATTTTCAATAAATATTGGATCATGAACTGTGTGGGCTAACCCAGATTCCAAAAAGGTTACAAATAAAGAGGTTTCAAACCACTCATCAAAAGGTACGTTTTCAAGGTAAATCCACTTCACAGGAAAAGATCTTGATCTATACAGAGGCCGAGAACTAGTAGAATTATCTTGGCTCTCTTGCCTCCTATGAATCCTAGGAATCAGATTGGGATTTTCGAACACAGGTGGTGGATTTGGATCAGGATTAGATCTGGTGTAACGAATCCTTTCTGAAGCCAAGATTCTAGGTATATTTTTGGGTTTTTCTCTACAAGGGTTTGAAAATACAACTTCAAAAATTTCTTTAATAGGTTTTAAATGTGGGTTTTGAACTTTCTTAAAGACTTATTTTGAAAAGAGGGACTGATCAAGAATTTGAAACCAAATGTCTAATCTATAAGCTAGACCAGAGATAAACTAAAGTAGCATTCATTTACTTTTGCAATTGCAAAGTAAAAGAATTTCAAAGGCTACCTGGCTAACTTCAGGCTCTGTCTGTAGCTTAGAAAGTGGACAATAGTGACAAACAAATTATTCAGATCCCCAGCAGAGTCGCCACTATGTTATCACTCAGGTTTTCCTAGAAGTTGTAAGAAGGAGAAAGGGGGACGAGGTAACGACAAACCAATCTTTTAGATACATAATCTAGCCAATCTGTATCCATAGAGGGCTCTCTCTTTAAGTTTTAGCTTTGTTTTGAAAGATATTAGGCTAGTTGTGAAGTTTAGGAGTTTTGTTTGAGTTTGGATCGTGAGATTCAATAGCAGAGGGGTAGGACTGACTAGTTTAAGCCATTGGGCTAATGGAGTTAAATAAGATGGCTTAACTAGATTAGGTTTCTCAACAAAAGATGGTTTTATAGAGCAAGATGGTCAAACAGAGAACAAACAAAGATATGGAATAAATGAAATGGTTTCAAATGGGTGAAGAGTAGTTAAGAATCCTTCAACCTATTTGAAAAATGAAGCTTGAATTGATTATTAATAAAGGGCAGTTAAGTATTCTTTAAGTAATAATAAAAATAAAAGAAATAGAAAACAAGAGCAGTCAAGGTTTCACTATTCATTCTACTTAAGAAGAAAACATAGAGAATGATAACTTTTGAAAACAAGGTGCAATCAAGCATATTCCGAGTTACTCATTTTGGTTTATCATTTAGATATGAACATAAATGATATAAGAAACAAAGAAAATTTTAAAACACAAGGTATAGATGACTTATTGATCTGGTGTTCAATTCAAGAAATCTGTGGAAAGTCCTTTGCCTCAATTCTTTATCCAGCAAGCCATACAAAAATTTGATCCAATCAACACTTTATTCCAAGAAAACCAATATTACAGCAATGTATATGAATCCACACTCAATACTCCAATTGAGGGGGTATTTATACAAAATATCTTACAAAAAATATCTCATAACAGAGTGAGATATATTCTAGTGATGACTAATCATATTTTACAAGAAAATAGAGACAACTAGTCTCGAAGATAGGAGGAAAGTAAATTGATGTTGTGCTGTTCCTTTTCTTGTTGAGTGTGCTGGAGGCAGGCCCTAGAATTTGGCTTGCTGCTGTCTTCTATGGTAATTTTGTGTTGGTTGCCCTGTTTTAACTGATACTCTTTATCTGCTCTGATACACTTCAACCTGTTTAACCCCTGTTCATCTCTGTTTATCTCGCCATGGTAAATAGCCCAAAATTTATCTTTTACCAAGGATAAATTTACAAAATTTCCAACATGTCTTCCCACCATTTATGTTTTGGAAATTTGTGCTTCTGAAGTTTTCTGAGAGTTTGATTAGTCTTTGTATATCTGAAAAAGTTAAGCTGGATGGTGAATAAGTGTTTTACCTCATGCTCAATGTAGAATAAGTTCTCTAAGTTGTCATAGAGAACTCGGCCTGTGGGAAATGCTTTCACTCCTGATGCACTTGATGATGAGCTAGCGTGATTGCCAACATACTTATTCAATTTATCTACATAATCAATGTGTTTCATTAACTTATCATTAATGACCAAAGGACTTGGTAGCCCTTTACTATGCAAAATTGTGAACTTCTCCATAAAAGAATTGATTTCTACTTGCATATCTTGGCATCTTCTCTCTAAGTTCTGCATCAAAGTTCTCTTGGTTAGAACCCTTTTGATTTCCAAAATGGTGTTTGTTTTGTCTGAGATGCCAAGTTCTTCCAACTGTTCTCTGTTTCTGTTATTCAAAAAATGTATAAGCCGATTGGCTTCCTCTGGCATTTTACCTAACTGTGCTCTTGTCTGTTGAATTGCTCCATGGGCTGTTTTCACTAAGTCGATCTGTTCATAGATCACTTGGATAGATGGTCACAAATCATTTATAGACTGAATGATGTTAGCCCAAAGGATTTTCCTGATCTCTGGCAAGGGCTTATCAAAAGTGAGCTCTTGTTCTAATGTTTTCACTTTACTTTCTAAGGCTTTAATATCCCTAGTTTTTTCCACAACACTTATTTTGGAGATATCATAATTTCTCTCTGCCTTAGCCAATGGCTCTTTTACCTGTTTCAATTCTGTAACTTGTAATCTCATTTATTCCATGGCCTTTATCAACTTTTCTGTGCTCAAATTAGTAGTACTGCCCGGTGCTGTTTCTGCAATTGATGTACCTGTGATTACCTCTGCTATGATTGCTAGGACATTTGAGCTAATGCTGTTCCAAGTGTGGAGGGGACTGCAATTGAGACTATGGGGATGACCTCAGGAAGCTGGGAGGTCGATTCTCCCTACTTTTCCTTCAGTGCTTTTTCTAATGCTTGCTCTGTATCATTCAATCTTTCATTAAGTTTTAGGAGCAGGTCCATCATCTCATCTTCAGTTTTTTGTTGTATAACTTCTACAGTCTATGGATTCCTTGAAGGAGGTAGCTTCAGCTGTTTCCTCAGGGCAACGATATCCTCTTCTTTTTTCTTGATTAATGCCTCTATGCCTTTAGCATCTTTGGGATCATGTCCCAATTCAAAGATTATTTCTTCTAATGATTTGATTATGTTATCCTTGGCTAGAGAAGAGGCTTTCTCCAAATGTAATTGAGCTGTTGTATTGTCCAAGGAATTTTGTAATTTGTGGGTCAACATTGTTTTCTCAGCTAGTGTGGAATAGACCATTTCTCCAGTTTTCTTGTGAAGTTCTATCTGGTCCATAGGATGAATATCTTTGGCTAGGACTTCTAAGTTTGTTTTGATGTAATCTGCTGTTGACTGGAGTTGTTGTACCTTCGGCTTAAAGTAACTCATTAAAATTTTGCCTTCTTTAATGTCATAGGCTGACATTAATCTCTGCTGGTTTGTGGGGGCCATTTTCAAATACTAACTTTAAATTTGATGCCTTACAAGATCATTTCTAGATTTTATCTCTGTGAATGTCTTCTTAATGTTTGAGGCCTATTTGCTTTGTGGCTTGGTGGATGATACTTCTACACTGTTCTGTCTTTCTCGCTCCTGCCTTTGTGAGCTAGTAGATGTTCCTCCCAATGGGGGAGTTTGCTGACTGGTTGCTCTTTCACCTCTTAGACTATCAGTAGTTTGTTCAATGATTTCCTCTTCTGAAAGAGGATTCAGTCTTTGTCTCTTTGCTCTAGGTTGTTCTGCAGGTCCACTGATAGGTGTGGTGGTTTCTATGTCCCTCTTTTTGTTTCTTACCTCATTTAGAGGAGTTTGTAGTGCTGGAATTTCTGCTGCTTTAGCTTGGGCTGGAGGAATTTGCACTTGACTATGTTCTTTGGAAATTCCAGGCTGATCTGTCATTATAGGCTATTCTGTGGTCTCTACATCTTTCCTTTTGGAAGTTCCTGTAACTAGTATGCTGGTTTCCTGTGCAGGCTATTGAGAAGTTCTAGTAGGGGATGTACCAATTTCTGATCCTTGAGGCA
This sequence comes from Pinus taeda, assembly GCA_000404065.3. Classification (NCBI taxonomy): domain Eukaryota; kingdom Viridiplantae; phylum Streptophyta; class Pinopsida; order Pinales; family Pinaceae; genus Pinus; species Pinus taeda. The sequence continues at coordinate 157,916 of APFE030549259.1, read as the reverse complement.
GCTTAAATGATACCTGTCTAAAAGAGTCTAGGTCAAGGTTTTTTTCAAGATCTCTCATAGCATTTTCCATTTTTTCCTACTCAATAATATCTTCTATTAGGTTCCCTTCTACCCATTCATCCAAATTTGCAAAATTCTCAATCTATGGGATCCTACGGTGGATATAGGGGGATAACATGTTTTTTGTCCTTTTGTCACATATGAACCTTTTTGGGTCATATGGCACCCACCAAAAACTCTTTTTTAATCTAAGGTGGTCTTCTAAAATCTTTTCAGCGTCTTTCCATGCATCCCTAGAATTGATGACAAAAGGGCCTAGCTGGTTCTTTCTTCTCAATTGAGCCTTCTTCTTGGCAGCACAAAAATGGACCTAAATTTGCATTGATGTACTGTCTGAAATACTTTAGTGCAAATAATCTCATGGGCACATATTTAGGCAACTTGAATGGGCAAAGTTCACACCCATACATTCTGATTTCTGTGTGATTTTGGTACATGTACCAGTCACCTATCCTGTACTATTTAGAAAGTTGTAGAATCTTCTTCATGTCACTAGTGATCCTAGGAGGGGAAACTCCTATCAACAGTGTGGATGCTGGATGTACAAATAAGTCAATGAACTCATTATAGGTATAAGGGGACTCACAGGTATTATGAAAAATTGAACTCCAAAAGATCACACACCTTCGATTTCCTTTTGAGTCCAATTTCCTAATGGGGAAAGGAAAACTATCTGGCTGATGATATAACAAAAGATGGTATATAAAAGATGTGTAATTGAAAACTCCTTCCCTATCCAAATTCATGAATGGATCATGGATTTTGTTGGAAATAAAAGTGGCATAGTCATATTTGACAGCAGGGGGCTGTCTTGGAGTAAAAATTGATAGTAAAACTAAGGTGATATCATCAAAAAAATCACTGGAGTTAAATCCCATGATCAGGGATATCATGTCAACAATGAGCCTTCCAATTTTAGTGAAAAATGTCTGCAGATAGGGAGGTGGGCCTTTAGGCTGGTACTTTTATTTCATGAAGGTCTGAGAAATACGAGTTATCTCTGATTTGGGAAATTGAGAATCTTTTTCAAGTAGATACCCCATGGAAAGAGGAGCAAGGGGTTGAGTGGAGTGGAACTGTATCGTTTCATTAATGAACTTAGCAGTTATGGGAAAAATAACATTTTGGAATGGGGACATAACTACTCTATGGACAGGGTCATAGTTAGCACAACATTGATGAATGATGTCTCAGAAAACATGGATTGAGGGGAGGAAATACATGGGAAGGTTAGATTCCCATAGTCCAGAAATGTCAGACTTGTTTAAATAGCTATCTCTGACTTGGTAGAAGGCCTGAAGATGGTTCTTGTCACCAGATAAATCTTTTATTTGAAAATCTTTGTCGGTCAGGGTAGATAATATAAGTCTTTATGGGGTGCATTGATGGGCACAACATTCAGGGCTATGGGGGCTTCCATATTTGGTTCTTGTGTATTCAAACTGGAATTCGGTCTTTTTGTGGAAAAATGGACTAAACAACAGGTTTAGGGTCTTTTTATGGCAATTACAGACTGTTCTTAACTTGAATCTGGCCTTCTCTGGTAGAATTCTCAGTAAAAAACAGAAATTGCAGGGTTGCCGGGTAAACTGGGTAAATACCTGTATGAAGGAGGAAAAGCGTACAATGATAGGTTGGTTGGCAAGCTGTGGAGCTTGTTGTTTTAGTCTTTCTGGTCAAGTGGTAGTTGAAAAGCTGGAACAGTGGACTCGGTTGTTATTTTGCATGGGAGCTGGACATAGAAGACTACAGTGAAAATGACATTTTATCGTTTATTTAATGAAATTCTATTTGGCGGGTCTTTTTTGCATTTATTGGGCAGATGACGTAAGCAGGATGTGACTTTTTGTCGTCATGCAGAGGGTGGTAAGCGGTTTGCATTGCACTGCTTTTGAGGCTAGACGGTTTTGGGCTGGAAGCGAGCGAGCATATTGGTAGTGCGACGTGTGGTGGAGGTACGGCGGAAAACCGCCTGGTGATCATGAGTTAAAGCGCAATTACCAGTGGGGGCGCAATATCGCCGTCAACTTTGGATGAAAAGGAAAAGATCGGACGACTGACGAGCATTGGAGATGGCAGGGATTTAATTTGTACAGGCCCGACGTATTTATCAGTGTTTAATCACATCGGGGTCAATTCTATTGGTCGGGGTTGGTTATTAATTAACCTAAGGGGTTAATTAATCCCATATGGTGCGACGGGGAAGGTTATTAATAAATTCCGGATAAATTTATTAATCCCTGTTAAACAACGTTTTATGGTTATATTTAACCGGGGCGGGAATTATATAACATGTCGGGGTTTTACATATAACTACATAATACGGGAAATGGGTTAATGTTTTTCGGGATTTATATAATAGATGTTAAAAGTTAATATTAAACAAAATGATAATAAGCACTAAGCAAATGTTAAAAATTCACATTAAAACTTAGGCTAAAGTGAGAAAAGGGGTTTTCAAGTGATATTATGTATTTCCTAAGTAAAATAGGTTTTTCACTTAGGCAAACTTTATGAAATGAAATGAATGACTGATGGATAATTCAAAGTACTTAGTCTCTTAAATCATTGGGATGAGGGTCCGGTCCCTCCAAAATTCAGAGAAATGCTCTGAGCCCCTTTAATTTTCAAAGACCTTAATAATTTATGGGAATTAGTGAAATCTTTAGGAAAAATGTGAATGGAAGTTAGTTATTTGACCTTGTCTTGTTTGGGCTGCATCAAGTATAACGTCTACCTTGCACTTGTGATAAAAGTAAAAGTTAACACATTTAGAAACATGATCCATCACAAGTATCATTCTGCAACACCATCTACCTACCCTACCTATTTTAGCCTAACATTTTTTCTTCTTTATTTGGATGCATTTAGACTAGAAAACCCTTATCGCTCTTCTTTTTCTTTTACATGGAAAGCCTACCTAAGTCTGCATTTATTACATCCAAGGGCTCCGATTTAATTGTTGAGCTCCTTTTTATTCACTCTACCTATCTACTTATCTGCCAAGTTTACACTGTTTGGCCATATATTTATTCTCTATCTCTAAGACATGAAATTGAAAGATGAATAAGCCAAGTTTAAATAGTTTGACTCTTCATCAATTGTGGCATAAGTTTAACAAGCTGCACACAATTGTTTATTACAGAAAATGAAATAGTAGTGGCATTTAGACTTGCACATTTTCCCACTCTTTCTTTGTTTGGGGTTCATTTCTTTTACTTTTTTTTTGACCATTTTATTCTTTTTACCCTTTGATTTTTCTTTTAGGGTATACTCTCTTTACATTTTTTAATTTTTTTGATTTTTTGACAATATGGAAAACCTTTGCAACAAGAAAGGTATGAACATATTACAGAGCTCATCAAGTCAATCATGAAATATGACACCTATTGGTATAGGAGCATAACACCCTGAACACTTTTTCTTCTTTTAAAATTCTATTATTAGTTGGTCATATTTTTTACATCTTTTAACTAGCAAACCAAAGAGCATTAATTTAAATTATAACTGATGAAATCAATATATCTATTATTTTGAGTTTTATTTATCACATTTTACGTAGGTATATCAAATTTCATGTGTGTAGATTTGCAAATGTTATTTTTGTCATAAAGTCGAGATTGCAAATTTTCACCTAAGGAAACACCTAACAAGGCAATAAACTAGAAGTAAGTATTTTTCCTTGCCTTGTTAAATTTCAGATGTTTTTTAAATGTCTATTTACTGTATCTGAAGTCATACATATTTATTTCAGCCCTCCAATTAAATTTCTTTCACTTTTTTTTTTTTTTTTTTTTTTTTTTTAAGTAAATTACCAAAAGGCTTTGACCCTAAGATCTCCTAAAACAATTTTCAGCTTGCTGAAAATTCAATTCTAGGGTTGGTCCAAGGCTTAAGAGTGGTCTTATTAACCAAACCTTGATAATCTTCATCTCTCATCCTTAGATCTGAGATTTGGGAGTGTTTTGCACAATCATGGATATATTTTCCAAGGATTTAGCATGTTTTTTCAACAATTTTGTAGAAAATCCAAACCTACTAAAATAGGACAACATGCTGATTTATGTATAAAATCCAAACCTACTAAAATAGGACAACAAGCTGATTTATGTAGAAAATCCCTCAATCACCTATTATAACTTAAGTATTTTCATGTTTTTGGTTAAGATTTTCATAGTAGACTAAGTTCAAGTACTTGCATGACATATTTTTGGAGTATTCTTAGTCTTAATCTTGTTGTTACAAACTTTGTTGGTAAATCTGTAATTATGATAAATAGGACAAGAAGTATTTAATTTAAAAATATTAATAACCATAATATTATTTGAAAGACAAACCATATTTGGTGTTAGTATAGTTTGGAAACACTAAGGTATATTATTTATTGGTCAATCTTATCAATCTTTCATGTATTTGTATGTTGTTTGTCTAACATGTTTATGCAGAGCCATCTATTAAGTTAAGCTGGACAACAACATAAAATCCCTAGTTCAGCCTCCAAACTCCATTCAAAGGCACTTTTCTTTCTTGGTTGGTTGAATCAATTATCTAGGAAGCCTCCCTTATCCTTTTGGTAGGGGTTATGGATTAAAGAGAGAGGGTTAAGGTCGTGGTGAGAATGGGTCTTTACCCTCCATGTGCCAACCATAGTGGATTGTACCATGTTTTGCATTACGCTAAATGGAGGAGTAACAAGACGTTTGTAGTAAAATGCACAAAGCATATAAAAGTGATGAGGAAATGTAGCATTTAAATTCTAGGAGTATATGGCTAAAATTTGGTCACAAAAGTATAACATTCTATTACAAACAAACTAAAGCTAGAAATGAAAAAAAAAAGAAAATTAAATAAGTTCATCTTGACAATGTAACACACCTTAGTGATTTTTCTGTTATCAAATATGCAACACTTTCTCTTGTTGAATTGTTTTACATCATTGAAGACGATGTCAATCCAGAATCCATCTTCCTATGTCAATTTCTCCATAAGTGAATTCTTCTTTCTCCAAAGAAATAGATGATTATGTAATCATTAACACCATTTGGAATATTGATCTAGATAAATCTCACGATCTAGATGGTTTCTCCATTCATTTTTGTAGAGCTTGTTTCCATATTAACAAGTCAAACCTAAAGTGTATGCACATCCATCATAGAAAAAACAATAGCAAGTACAAATTCCTCATTCATGGGTTTAATCCCTAAGCAGTTTAACCCATCCTCTTTCTTAAGATTCTGCCGTATCTCTTTGTGCAATTCTTCTTAAAAAATGTTGACCAAAATCTTAACAAATAGAAGAAAAAAGATACTCCCCAAAATTATATTTGATAATCAGGGTTGTTTCGTGTGAAAAATACATATTCTTGACACTATTATATTTTTGGAAGAGTCAATTCACTCTGGTAGGGGAAATAAAGAGAAATGGATGATAATCAAGATGCACATGACAAATGCTTTAGAGCAGGTAAGTCATTTTTATCTTTTGAAGTTATTCACAAATTTGGTTTTGGTGAATCTTTTGTTTCATGGATAATATCTTGTGTAAGTTGTTATCTAATATTAGTCCCTTTAGTAAATGGAAGGACCACATATTTCTTCAAAAGTAATAGAGGAGTGAGACAGGGATGTCCTCTTTCACCCCTATTTTACATAATTATGGAAGATTCTTTAATTTGGAGGTTAGAATACAAAATAATAACAGGGAACCTTTGAAGAGTCAACATTGTAAGAGAAGTCAAAGAGATTAATCACTCTCAATCTACTTATGATACCCTTCTTATCTAGGGTGACATATACCATAATAGTTGAGTGATTTACATGTATTTTTTTTTATTAGTTTCTTAATTATTTTGATGGAAATTTAAACACTGAGAACAATCTTGTATGTGGAGGGACCACAAGCTCTCATCAACTTCAAATAATTTCCAGAATTCTAGACTTCCAATTCTAGCCATCCCAATTTTCCTTCAAATACCTAGAAATATCAATCTCTCTAAGAAATCTAACCTAAACTATTTAAAAAGGTAAATTAGGTAAAATCACAAACAAAATGAAAAAATGCGGATCTCATTGGTTGAACCTAGCAAACAAGGTGGTTTTTATAAAACCAACTTTATCAACATTGGCAATCTTTCAATGTTCAATAATGTTGGTTCCTTTTGATATAATGCAGAAAATAGCAAAAGAAACCCATAATTTCTAATGGCAATGTGGGAAAACCAGTAAAAGAAAATTACATATCATAAATTGGAATCTTGCTATATATCCAAAAGGCAATGACAAACTAGCAACAAAATATTCCCTTTTAATGAATATTTTCCTCAATGCCAAAGTTATTTGGTTTCTCATATCTAGACCAGTGGAATGGAGGAAAAAATCTCTCTCAATAAATACGTCCACCGTACCAAGAATATATGTTTAGGTCAACCATTGAATGGAAAGCATGGATCCCCAGGATAAAAACTCTCTAAAGTAGTCGCTTCTCTAATTCAATCCCCAAATCACTTGATTTATTAAGGATGGAAAACACATCAAAATATGGGATGATGGTATCATGGTAAAGCCTTCTCTCAAGCATGCTCATGAACTATCAAGGGTGAGAGAATGGATGAACTCTCAAAGGATTAATACACTTTATTATTTGTCTCTTTTAGATGTACAAGACAATGATCTACGGATTGGATGGAAAATTTTATTGCTCCACTTCATCCTATTTCTCAAATGAATTCCCCTCTCTCCTTCAAGTTTTTCCTCCTATGAACAAATCATTTATTGATGGTTCAGTTTGGGGGCCCAAAGTCTCTGAATACATGGGCAAGACAAGGTATATTTCCTAGCTTCTAAACACCCCCCTTGGTTCCTTGTTTTAAAATTTGCAAACACATTCAGAGTGATGGATTGCCAAAAATCAATATATTCTATAGGACCATCATACTTGGGATATTATTAATAGGAGAAAAATTACAAAAACATGGGATCTAAGGGCCTTCAATGTATGCATTGTGTACATCAAAGACTGAAACTCAATGTTATAATATATTTGAATTTCCCATTTCTAAACAGGTATGGAAGTTTTCATTTGAAGTGATTGAAAATCATATGCTTTTCTTGGCTTTTAGAATGAAATGTTCTCCACTTGGTATAAAAATTATACAAAAACATTTTAGAACAAGCCCATTCTTAGAAGAGCTTGGTTAGAAATGCCTCAATTTGTTTGTTGAAATTGTGGCTCACCAAGAACAACACCATCTTCTAGAAAGCCACCATAACTCCCAAATAACAACTAATGTACAAGGTTATTTATTAAATCACCCAGGGTTAACGAAGTGAAGATCATAATCCTTTGATGATGGAGCAAGGGGAAAGGGTTTGGTTACAAGATGATTTATTGGGAGGCATCCTTTAACCAAGAAGCTACAATAGAAAACCTACACAATAAGTGCATTAGCATATTCTTCTTGAGGAAGAGGAATTTAGAAGCTAGCAGCTTTGTCAAAGAAAATTCATTATATTTTTTAATGGGGCCTCAAAAGGCGATATTTGAGTGGCAGGTGTAGGGGGGATTCTTTTTTATCCCTAAGGAAATCAGGAAGTAAGTATTGACTGGGTTCTAGGTAGAGCTACAAATAATCTAGTCGTGGTGCTTGCACTATACAAAGGGCTAAAGTTTCTTGACCCAAGGCATATACTTGAGCTAATTGTCATTGGGGACTCAATAATAATTATTAAACTCATGAGTTTCTGTACTTCATCTAATGACAATTTCTCAAGGTTTATTTAACGAATCCAACAAGTTATCAACAATTTTGCATCATTAAAGTTTTTCCACAACCTACAAGAAAGGAATCAATAGGTTAATTACTTGGTCAATGAATCTTCTCGCCTAGAATGTAAAACCTTGAAGTTAAGGGCAAACAATGGGGCTTCCATCTCCACAATTCCTTAAACAATTTTTTTTTTATAACTTATCCAAAGTTTTGCGTGCCACTTTCTATGTAAGCCGAGTGACATATCAATTTAATAAGAAAGGACAAAAGTCAATGTTCACCATAATCACTATAGCATCAGGCACTTCAATCATAATGAGCGGTCAACGCTAGCAATTTGGATTTAATTCGACCTCTAATGAATATGGTATATTGGATCCAAGTTTGGATGGTAGGCTTGTCTACATTCCTTTGGTCACCCTTGGAGAACCCTTCAAAGATCACAATCTGAAAGAGTTTCTTCATAGCCCAGGTCTAGTGATTTCATGGAGGAACAACCAATAAATTGTCAAGGTAAATTTGTGTTCATTGGCAAGTGTTTGTCTCCTAGGAAAAATATCTTGGGCATGTTTCTCCATGTATCTTATTGTGCATGGTTAAAGGTGATTTTAAGTTCTCTTAGTTGTGGAAGGGAATTATTGTGTTAATTTCTCTACCAAAATTTATATCTCTATGTTCTCTAGTTACAATTTGGTTGTGAAAGGGCGTTTCTCATTGCTTACATTAGAATTTGGAAAAAGGGCTTGGTATTGGTGGACTATGAGGAGGTTTCACTAGCAATTCCCTCTTTGTGGAATTGTTGACATACGCCATGTTGTTCATTGTCAATAGTCCCTTACTGCACATAATGAGATATCAATACTTATACAGGGAAAATTCATATTATTGAATTTTGTAGCTTGAAGAGGTACTTCAACACAGACCTTGTGTGTAGGCTTGTAGAAGTCACCCACTTATCACCTTCGAAATATTGCTCTAGGTTGAGAAAGTTGTTGATGTAAATGTTGATTTTCTAGTGCTAATTAGACAAGTGCAATTTTATGTAGTTGATAATTACTTCCAATGATATTTGATATTACTTTAACACACTCCATAACATCATTAACTAATTACACTAAGAAAATTCAAGTAGTGAAACATTGTCTCAAAAGTTCGAATCCTTGGAAACTTCAACCCTTTCGTCAGATCACTTCCCACGTGTGAGAGAGAGAACAATGTGACTGATGAAAATGAGAAGTTAAAATGTATTTTTATAGTGATTTTGGGGTGCCCAAGAGGCACGTCTCTTAGCAAATTAAATTATTTTTTCTTTATTTTAATATCCTTTTTAAAATTAAAATTCATTTTTTCTTGATTTTAACTTGTGCAGTTAGGGAATTGTTGACATACGCCATGTTGTTCATTGTCAATAGTCCCTTACTGCACATAATGAGATATCAATACTTATACAGGGAAAATTCATATTATTGAAGTTTGTAGCTTGAAGAGGTACTTCAACACAGACCTTGTGTGTAGGCTTGTAGAAGTCACCCACTTATCACCTTCAAAATATTGCTCTAGGTTGAGAAAGTTGTTGATGTAAATGTTGATTTTCTAGTGCTAATTAGACAAGTGCAATTTTATGTAGTTGATAATTACTTCCAATGATATTTGATATTACTTTAACACACTCCATAACATCATTAACTAATTACACTAAGAAAATTCAAGTAGTGAAACATTGTCTCAAAAGTTCGAATCCTTGGAAACTTCAACCCTTTCGTCAGATCACTTCCCACGTGTGAGAGAGAGAACAATGTGACTGATGAAAATGAGAAGTTAAAATGTATTTTTATAGTGATTTTGGGGTGCCCAAGAGGCACGTCTCTTAGCAAATTAAATTATTTTTTCTTTATTTTAATATCCTTTTTAAAATTAAAATTCATTTTTTCTTGATTTTAACTTGTGCATTTAGGGAATACCACCCACGACTACCCAAAAATAAATACTCCCTTTTAGCTAGGTACGTATTCACCTTAACTTCCTCAATATGTCCACTTAGCTAAAAAACTTCCCCATCCCAAGAAAAGAATGTTGGGTCCCTATAATACTAGTGATTACCCCATTACTATTGTAGTTATACCCCTTATTAATATTGTTGTGCCCCTATTGTCCCCATATTGTTATTATGGTGCCCCATAGAATCCCTCTATTATTATTTTTGTGGCTTTATATTTTATTGTTAGGTCGGTTGGGTTATATTGTGACTCCTTAGTCTCCTTTATATAGAAAGGAGGTTTTGTCATTTGAATCATTCAAGAATTGTTCATTTATGTAATGTAAAGGAGGTTTCCCCCTCGAAGAGGCTTAATACTAAGGCGTTGATCTCTCTTTTCTATCTTTCTTGAAGTTGGTTTCATAACATTTGGTATCAGAGCTTTGGTTCTAGGGTTTCGCTGCTCCAAACAGGTCATCGTGGCATTTTCGCTATAACTTTTCTTCTGCGACGTTTCATAAGTTGAAAAAAAACCCATTTGAGAAGACATCGCGCTAAATCTCGTGTCCCAATTTCAGAGCTTTTTGCGCTATATTTGTGGAGATATGATCTGAGGAAGTTGGTCTTTTTGCAGACTCCTGAATTACATTCAAAACAAGTGACCTGTGGAAAATCGTCATAACTGTTTCTCTGAGCATTGGATTGAAATTTCGTAAGAAGTTGCAGAAAGAGGATAGTTTGTAGTTTCTTCTATATAGTTTTCAGAGCTAAAGGTCGAAACAGTGACTCATGGCACGTCATACAAGTTCGCTCTACTGAACTAGTCTATAATCAGGTCACTGTGGGAGATTTTGTATAACTCTTCCTTGGAGAATCCAATTTGGATCAGACTGGTGGCATTGGAAAGAGGACATAGAGGGCTACCATAGATCACAATTTTAGAACTGGATGTTCTGAAAGTACATAGATACATCAGAGGCAATATCGAGCTCCTACAAGTGAAAAAAAGGGTGTGTAGATTCTTTTAAATTTTTGCTTAAGATTAGTTTGAAAATTTATTTTGAAGGAATTCAAAGGGCTAGTAGAGAATTATTATCGGTAACTGATGCCTCGCAGAATGAAAATGCAAACACCTAGTAAGGAACCTGAAAGCTCTAGCATGACTCATGAAGAAGAGGAAGACATGTTACATAACATATCAAAATTACAAGAACAAGTGCAACAAATGTCACTCTCACAAAAGTTAACAGAAGCTAAGATAAATGGCGTGGAAGCTAAGATGAATGGCATGGAAGCTAAGATGGACAATTTGAAGATAGATTTGAACATGAATTTGAAGACAGGCATGGCAGATTTGAAGACAGATTTGACAAATTTTCTACAAGAAATACTTACTAATGGCGAAAAGGTAGTAAAGGAAACTCATGATGCAAACAAAATAAATGTTAATCATGATATCATAGACTCTAATGTGGGATCAAAGACCCACCATATTCCAAAAATCGATATGAGGAAGTTTGATGGCAAGGATCCATCAACATGGATATTACAAATGGAGCAATTTTTCGATCTCAATAATGTGCAAAATACACAAAAGGTACGTATTGCAACTTTATATTTGGAACCAAATCAGTTTGTATGGTATCAATGGCTTTGCTCTCGTAGACAATTTATCACTTGGGCAATTTTTATGGAAGAATTGATAGCACATTATGAGGATACAAAAGCAACACTTTTTTTAGTTAATTGATAAGTCTCAAACAAAATGGTTCAATAATGGAACACATTGAGGAGTTCCAAAAATTGAACATAAGGGTAAAAGATAGTCCAGAGGAGCATAGGATTGATGTGTTCATAGGGTATTTAAAGGATAATATCCAACATGATTTTCGCCTTTGGGAACCTCATTAATTAGAGAAGGCATTCAAGTTAACAAGAAAAATGGAAAGCAAAATTATGGTAACTAGGAAGCATACCACTCACAACTATAAAGACGGAAGTGTTGCTGCCCCTAGTCTTCCACAACCTATAAGGTTGACACCACAACAATTGGAAGAAAAAGAGCAAAAGGGCTTTGTTAGTGTTGCGATAACAAATACACTAAAGGTCATAAGTGTGCCGAGAAGAAATTATTCTACATAGATTGTGAAGAGGAAGAAGAAAAGGAGCAAGAAAGGTCAAAAGAAGAGGATATACTCCAAGAA
>APFE030549259.1:110657-126027 GCA_000404065.3 Pinus taeda | reverse complement strand
TTGTTCGAAACAAGCTCAAGCTTGTGGTTGGCACCTCCTTGAGAGGGAGGATGATTATGTTATCTTTTTTTATTCATATGATTATATTGTTCTGACATGATATTTAATTTGATGTTTGTATGAATAGGAAACAACTGCTATTGAGACAAGCAAATTGTAGATATTTTAACAAAGACATTACCAAAGAGAAAGTTCTTGGTTTTCATAGAGCAGCTTGGACTAACGGATGTATCCCCTCTAGATGAGGGGAAACACTGATCGTGGACAATGGGCCAGCTCTTCCTACCTTGTTTGAGCTCCCAAGGTGAGGAATCGAGATAGAGGGCTCCTGGGGTTGAGGGAACTCTAGACAATAGGGCGTTACCCCTATATGTTACCCATAGGGTTGAGGTTTTACTCCCCTGTCTGGCCTTTGTAGAGTATACCCCAGTTGGCATCATATCCACAAGCCAAGCTTGTTGGGAGTACCACTCCTTGTCTGGTCAACGAGTTGAGAGTGTACTTGGGGGTGTATAACCTAAGGCGATTATGATGCAGGTGTTCTACCACATGACTATTCTAGGTCATTGATGGGAAGATCAGTAAGAAATCGGATTCTAGGTTGAGGTTAAAGCTCCTCAATGAAATTATAGGGTTAAGGGTGTACTCCCCTATGTGATCCAAGGTCGAGGGCATACTTCCCTGTGTGATGAGTTATCATATTGCTCGGTATGTGTGGAAGCTATTTCTCCCTGATGTGGTTCCAAGTTGAGATGTGATCCTTGATGATATTCTTTTTGATGACGATCGATGATGATATTATGGGTAGTAGCTTGCCGATAGAGATTCCAGATAGCAGCATAATGGATAAAGGCTGTTATCTTAACCTCCCCCTAGTATCAAATTCTAATTCTTCTAGATCTGAGAATGTTCAACATACGAGTAGGAACAATCAAGAGATATGCAGGAATAACCAAAGGATAGATCGAGATGTACAAGGATGGTTTGTGATGACGTGACACTTGATAAGGACACGGCACAATGACTACATCACAAATATATTTCATGATGATACGTGATGACACTTGAAGATTCTAAAATAGCATATTGTTCGATGGGTAGATATTGGTAGGGGGAATTCTCCCTAGTTGAGAGGGAGTGTTAATTTTGTAACTGTGGTAAAATTCCACCTTGGAAAACTCAGATTATCAAGATGCTAGTTCCATTAGATTCCTATTTTTGAGAGGACCAAAGTCGACCTAAATATCACCCAATTTGGTTAAGCAAAAGTTGAGTTATGAATTATTTTATTCATACATGTATTATGGAATGGGTCAGCCTTAACCACATGAGTAACTGCTTGGGAAACTCTTAACCCCAAGTGAGCCATCAGGAAAGCCAATAAATAGAAGAGACCTCAATATCATTTTGACACATCTTCTCTTCTCTTTTGTCTTGGTTTGCACAGGTTCGATGGAAGGAGTTCTCTCAAGGGTCCAAAATCACAAGCGAAAGGTTCACTCTAGGTTAGGGTTTTCTAGATCTCAGATACTAGCATAGAACAGGGCATTCTAGTCCCTGGATACTGGCGCATATGCCTATGAGAGCGATTAGAGACCCTTAGACACTAGTACAAAGGCTTATGGGAGTGACTATGGCATCAAAGGCACATATGGAGGTATTGGTCCCTGGTCGCTCATACAAACTGGTTCTAAGAGTGACCAGGCTGTCCCAGACACACACAAAGTAACTTTAAGGGGGTGATAAAGGATTTTAGGTGTATTTCAAGGATTTTAGGTGTATTTCACCCCGGTCACATGCACAGAGTCTTCTTGAGAGTGACTGGGTAGTTGGATTCGCTCTCACACAGTATCCGAGATAACGACTAGGGAATTTCAATCACACACATATAGTTATGATGAAAGTGACCAAAGTTAAAATCTAGGATTTGACATCTCGGCTTCAATTGAATTCAGTGATCTAGTAGATCTGGGTTTCTCTCTATTGTTATACAGATTTGTAGATATAATTTTTTAGTGTCCACTATAAACATATGTATTTGGTTCATTGACAGTGACAACAATGCTCAACAGTGTTCGACACAGTGACAATAGTATACAACAATTGGCATCAGCTTGTGACAACACATTACTACCATCAATATGAGTGTTTTGATTCCTAGCATGATCAGATCTGTTTCATGGATATCATTATTATTTTGCTGCATAGATAAAGTTAAGGATCATTGTACTCTCTTTTGCTGCATAATTTGATGATGATCTAAGAAGAAGAATATTTTCAAGGGTTTTCCCCAGAGTGGGTTTTGCCCTGGTCTTGGACCAATCCTAGTGTCTCTATATGTGTACATGATTTCTTCCGCTGCATTGATGATGATGGTGTTGTTTCTTTTTATTTAATTGCGTATGATGATGTATACTGTTGTATATTTAAATAATGTAATGATGATATGCAGTGAACTTAATGTATTAATTATGAAATGCAATTATCATAGAAAAGAACATTGTCGCCCTATGAAAAATTAACATTTGGGGTAATTTTATTTTTCGATTGGTGGTTAACAGGAATTCAAAAGGTTTAAATCCAAAATTTTCACTCTGGGATCTAGTTAATTCATCAAAAGACTGCAAGGATGAGGAAACACTTCCTTCTGATATATCAATTTGGACAAACTTTTCTCCAGAAAAAGAAATTTCTTCCAATTTTTGGATTAAAGTCTGAACTTTAGGAGGCTCTGTAGGTATTTGAGAAGAAGTTTGGCCAACTGAATTTGGAAGTGTGCTAGGAGCTTTTGTGGTTGTTTGAACAACTTCAGATCTTGGGTTAGGAGAATTGGAATGTGATCTAGATGTTGGTGATGATTTTGAGGGAGACTAACTCTTAGAATGATATTTTAGTTTAAGAGTGGATATTATTGCAATTCATAGTCTGAAGGCACTCCTTCTAGCACCAAAAATGTTTAAGGATCCAAATTCTTTGCCTCAACATCTGGGATAACCCCCTGGTCGGGAAATTAAGGAAACTCCTTTTTTGTTTGGAATGGTGTCTCTGAATGGGATTCTGGAACCAGTTTCCCTTAATAAAAGATATAAAAATGGATGAGATATATAAGTGTGGGGCTAATGATGTAAATGAAACAAGAATAAATAGACTTAAAATATCTATCCTGGAAAATCTTTCTCTATTTATGTGACTTTAGAAAGATCTCACATTTAACATGACAATATAGAGCATCAAGTCCTTTATGAGGTTAAAACAAATGAAGGTAACTAATTTAATTAAATTAAATGATGAAACCCATTGCACATATAAGATATTGTTGTTCATTCATATACTTAAAATATTTCAATCAAACACATCAATAGTGATAAATTCTTAATGTCTTGCAAAAACATATATGATAAAAACAATTAAAATAACCATTCAATCTCATAAACATAGTACTAATACACAGATAGTAGTAACTGATATATGTTGACTCTACTCATAAGTGAAATAGTAACAATTTCGTTTTCTATTAAGATCACTTCAAGTTCCGTTAGTGCAAACCAAAAGATTTATTGCCAAAATTCAGAACCCCTTCATATCAATGAAGGGGATTTATAGTTTCTAATGAAAATACAAATATAGAAAAATACCATGAAAGAATGGAGTGGTTTCAACAGATCACACTTAAAATAAAGTAAAAATATAATAATAGATTACAGTTGTAATAACTTGACTATGGCTGAGATGAAGGCTGCTATGAAATTCACATATATATATCATTATCTTTAATTCAGGTGGATGATGAGGTTGTATGCGCATCTATGCAGTAAATAGCGCATTGCTGAGTGTTGTAAGCATATGGGTGGTCATGTTGGAGAAACACCTTAGCATTAGTCACTGACTATGCGGTTTAACTAAGAAATTCCAATGGAATTCCACATCAACCTTTGACGAATTCTTGATTTTCTCAGCCTTCTTCTTCGATGATTCCTGCCATGTTTTAGTTAACAATTTCACATTAGGCAATTATTCTCAGGGCAGTCTAAAATCAGGTTGGCTTGTAATAAACTGTAACAACCGAGGTGCAAATTCCATGTAATAAAAGTAAATAAAGGAAAAATAATAACCATGGTTGATAGGACAGTTATTCCAAGTTGAATGCTGGGCAAAATCCTAATGATGGGGATCACTTGTGATTGCTTATGGATAAGGAAATTGGCAAAGGCAATGGCTAAGGCTTTGGAAAGGAAAAATGGCATTTTTGGCACATTTATTTATGAAAATAACAGAAATTAGGAGAAAAGGGAGGTGAAAGGTTGCAAGTTTCATGTAAGGAGGAAATTGAAGGAAAATAAGGGAAAATGAAGAAAATAGAGGCCTCATTCATAAAAAGGCTTCTGAGGATTAGTTGGTAACTTTTTTTTGCCAGTTCAGTCTTAGATCTCTCTTCTATTCTCTCTCTCTCTCTCATACTCTTGGAGAAAAATTTTCTTGGACCAATCTTGGAGGGTGTGGCATACTTGGATTTTTGGAGCTAGAAGGCAAAGGAAGAACAGGAAAGTGCAAGAAGGCAAAGGAAGAGTAGGAAAGTGCAAGAAGGCATTGAGATCAACAACTACATCATATTTATTTGTAGGTACTGAGTTGCATGTATGTTTCCTTCACTAGTCTTGGCATGCATGGCATATGCATGTGGGTTGTTGGTTGTGATTTGTCATTGGCATGGAAGATGGCTGGGATTGACAGTGGATTGCCTAGCCTTTCCATTTCCTAGATATCCATGGTGATTGCAGGTTTATTTCCTTGTTGTGTTTTTGGTTGGTTCTCATGTTTCCTTAGCTTGGGTTGAGTTATTAGTCTCGTAGCCTTAGTTGGACAAACACTCTGGAGCCCTGGAACAACTTGGGTTGAGTTACTAGTCTTATAGCTTGGGTTGGACAAACACTTTGGAGCCCTTGGTGGGTTGAGTTACTAGTCCCATAGCCTTGGTCAGACAAACGCTCTGGACCCCGGTAAAATATATGGGTTGATTTATTAGTCCCATAGCTAGTTTGGACAAATGCATTGGAGCCCTGAATGGCTGGGATAGAGACTGATATGATCATGGTTTTGTGATGTTTGACCGCGAAGTGGAATCACTTTTTAATGGGTTGAGGTAGATAACCTCTGGAAGTCTTGGATGGTTTTTCATCGATGTTTTCTATGATATGCCACATTCATGCTTGGAATATGGCATGGGGGTGAATGGATGAAGAGAGATTTGGCTCAGCCATTCTACGGTTGGGTGGAATGTGGAAGTCCCATCCCGGGTTTGGATTTTGCATCATTAATGAAAGGTTATTTCTCCTTGTATTGCTACGAGCATTTTTAATGGATTGTATGTGGTCTATATGGTTGTATTCACATGACTATTTATTGTTATAGCTCCAAATATCACTATTATGGTTTGTGATGCTGCACTCATGGCCTAGGGAAACCCCTCCTTCCAGACCTGGTCCAAAATTAAAAAAACAGTGTTTTATCCCCTATACGTGACATTGCTGAGTTAAATGTGTGTATACGCGGGTAGGCATATACCCAACCCGCGTATATGTATTAAAACACTTAAAAAAAGATAAAACTCCTTATTTTTGGGTGGAGATCGCGGGTTTTACCTACTGATCACCTATTAGTGCCCGTGGCCCAACTGTTCCCAACCAAATCCCAACTAAAAAACTACTTTGGGAGAGGTATAAAAAGACCTCAAAGGGAAGGCCTAAAGGAGGAGAGAAGAGAGAGAAAGGTTATTATACTGAGATTTTTCCCCTGACCAGGTCTTAAGACCCTTGTGCCTTCTGCACTTCCCCCATGTGTATAGGAAACCCTTGTTTCCTTTTGTGTTGATGTTCATCCACTAGTTATGGCATCATGGAGTGAGTCATGGAAGGAGATATGCTAAAGGCTTGAGGCTGGACGGATCCGGAAGGAAGCTTTGCTTGGAGCTTGCGAAAGGTTACTCGGGTGAAAATATTCCTTTTTTTTACATTCTATTTGTCTATAATAAAGAAACACGTCTTGGTTCCCGACATAAGTCTTCTTTATGTTTACGATATTCATGTTGGAATTCATATGTGAATGGTTGTTTAAAGTTCATAACTAACTACCTTCCTTTATAACATGAAGATGATTTCTTTATAATTCTTTGTCCATATACTATTGTGTTCTTTGGAATTGGTTGTTTTGTAGGACAAAGGAGCGAAAGGGACTTGAAGAAGGGTTTGGACCCTAAAGGACCTTCTTGAATGTAGGACCTAAGGTACGCCCCTCTTACTATAGAATTTGCTTATAATAGCATAATGACTGTGTGTTTCTCTGTTTAGACAACTTTCAGTCTGCTAGGGTTTCCACCCAAAAGCCCTAGGGGAACATTTCCCTCAACAAAATTGGCGACTCCATTGGGGACAACACTCTTGTTGTTCCTAGTTTGGGTGTTTTTCAAGCCAATAAGGGCTCAGTTGCTTGTTTTCTTGCTGTTACTGTTTGGTCTGTTCTTGAATTCTAAGTTTTGCCAGTTTCTTCAGTTTGTTTTTTATTTTTCTTGAAATCTTTCATATACACTGTTTTTCTTAGTTACAGAAGCGTATATACACTTGTTTCCTAAAGTTAACCCGCGTATACGCAGGTTTCCTTAGGTTCAGTCGCGTATACACGCAATCTGTACATAAGTACAGTCGCGTATATCTTGCAATTTTCAAGATTTGTAAATCTTTGTGTCTCTGAAGATCTGTCTGGTGGTTTGATTCAGTTTGAAACAATCATTTTCCAGTATCAGTTGTTTATTTTACAGCAAGCATCTTGCTTGAATTTCTCTCTGATTGTAAGGAGTATTGGTCTTGCTTTTGTTGTTGCAAGCGTCATCGTTTTTTGATAAAGCACGCAAGATTTCTTGTTGGAATCTTGGCTGCTCTGATTCATCAGGGCAGAAAGATTGGTCTCAATCTTTGTGTTGAATCTTGCTTTTGGTGACTTTTTGTTTGCTTGACAAAACTACTTTTTGTGACCATCCACTTCTTTGTTTCATGAAAGTTGTTGATTGATACTTTCTTGAAATTTGTCTTTTTGATCTTTTTTGGTCTTTGTTGCCAAAGCTTTCATTGCTGCTTTTGATTGTTAAAGAGCATATTTAAACACATTTATGTTTGTTGAGTTTTCATCCATTGTGTGGTTTCAACTTGCAAAAGTGTTTGTTGCTTATTTTTTCAATCGCAACGTTTCAAGTTTTAGTGAGAGCATTTTTGAAAAGACTCTTTTGTTGTTGCTTTGAAGAAATTTTTTTGAAAAACTTCGTTTTGCTTTCTTGAACTTGCTTTTCATTTGGTTTCCTTTTAGTGAATGAAAGTGCTTTATGTTTGTCTTGAAATTTGTTTTTAGTGTTTAGATGAAATGAATGGTAGCATCTCATATTCCATCTAGACATTTTATGTGGCAAAATAAAAGTTGATAAGCAAGCAACTTTCATTTATTGATTTTAGAGTTGTTTTGAATCTTGCATCATCATATATTTCTTGCATTAGGATAGATTTGCATATCTTTTTAGGCATACATAGCTTTGTTAACTTTTGTGAGTGTGAAGCATGAATTAACGAAAAGAAAAGAAAATTTTGTTTTATTAGAAGTTCCTTTGAACCCTGTAGAAATTGCTCTTCATCGAAAAACAAAAACAAGTGCATGTGCATATATTTAGGTTTTTATTAATTTATTTTGCATCAAAAACACCACTAGTTTCACTACCATTATCCCGTGACTTAAAGAACATCCTATTTTAAAATCAAGCGCTAACTAAAATTCACTAAAATTTTTCTTTTAAGTTACATACACCAACAAGTTTTAGGATTTTAGGGCCTTGGATTAGGCGAGTGGAGAGTTAACTCTCCAAGGCCATTTAAACGTCAAACGTAGGAGTCTGAATAATGAGTGAAAATCCAATAGCATTAGGAAGACAGGGAAGAGAGATACCCCCTCTCCTACTTGTCTGAACTTACGTCACGACGGTTCCGCCTGGCTTCTGCAACGAGTTGGTATCCATAGTTGCTACTCCTAGGGATCTACATAGGTGGCTGCGGAGGGGAACCCCGTGGCACCTGAGGTCGACATTGCATCACTCTCGATAGTACTACTGGAGGGCACCCTTGCGAAGCTTGGGGGCTTGCACCGATGCAGGCTGTTGTTAGGAGGTCAGCGTAACTTCCTCTGTTACCTTCGCTGATAGGACTGGGCCCTCATCATCCCAGAATATCTTCGGAAGGTTCCTTAATTCACTTTCTTGTATTTTGGTGTCTGGTCCTAATCACGTGGAGCGGAAATACTTGGAAGTTGTTTGACTGGCTGTTATCTTTAGGAACTTTATAGTGTGTGCTCTGTGCTCTTAGTTGGCCTAGCTTTCAATTTTTTGAGTCTTTAGTTAGGTCTTAACAAGAAATTCAAAGTGGCTGACCGATCTCCTAGACGGTCTCGAAGACTTTGTGGTCTTTCACCACCAAGTTTAGAGCCTTCTCCTAGAAGGCGCAGATGTAATTCTACTAGTGGGTTTCGTCCCACGGTAGTTGACGCATCGGGGATTTATCCTCCTCTCGGGGGCATTAGTATTCAAGCAAGGCCTGGCACTTTCGTGGAACAAGGGAGGAACACTCCAGTTCTTTCTCGAGTTCGCTTACAAGTGGAGAATAACATAGAGGTAGAAGAACTCTCAGAGTCATTAGCGGCTCCGAATTCGCCCTTACCATCTAGTCATCCAGACGTATTACAACATTGGGACTCCGACGCATAGACCGTCAAGTCCAGGTTACGCTACGCACTTACCATCAATGACCACTACTGGAAGCATGGCTTCTATAAGTGCTACGAATGTGCAGACTCCAATATCTGTACAAGGGGGAGGAACTATTTCCATCCCCTCCATTTCTTTATTTGGGTCTTTTTCTAGCACATCTTTAGTTGGGTCTACCTCCATTCCGTCCACGAGTGGAAGTTCCCAAACCAATGCTTTTGGTTCTGGATTCTTCCCATTTGGCGCCCATTCACAGTGTATTCCTTCAGTTTCATTTGGTGCCGCCACGTCCATGATGAGTGGATCGGCTTCATTCCAGGGTTTTCCTTTTGGAAGTGGTCATATACCACATTCCAACCCGACGATAGGATCCATGCCTTTTTCTTCTATAGGATAAAGCAACAATCCTTTCCAAGGTTGGACTAACCCTGGGGTTAGGAGCGCAGGAACTGGGAATCCGTTTTTCGGCCAATATGGGAATAGGCCGTACACCACACTTAGTTCATTTCAAAGTATTCCTCCCTTAGCTTCGGCTTGGAATCCGTATCAGGGGTTATCAACTCCTTATAATCCTTTAGGAGGAAAATTTGCTGGTTATGGTGGATATGCGGCCGGAATTGGTCAAACTCCGAATTTTGTTGGATCACAAGGCTTGCCTTTTGGTTTAGTGGGTTCTACTAGTTACTTCGGGCGGCCTGGTGCCTTCCAAAATCCAGGTCAATCTTTTCAGAGCTTTGGAAGTTCCGCCCAGTCTGGGTGGAATCCCCAAGGTCCTCCTAGGCTTCTGTTTCTCGCAACATTGAACTTGCCAGATCTCACTAAGTTAACAAACGATCCAATCAAGTACAATCCGGCCTGGCCTTTGGTCCCAACCAAACTCCCTTCGAACATTCCAAAATTCGAAGGGAAGAGTGGTGAGGACCCAGGCGACCATGTAACCACATTCCATTTGTGGTGCTCATCTAACTCCCTTATCGACGACTCAATTAGGTTGAGACTCTTTCAACACACCTTGATTGGTAATGCAGCCAAATGGTATATAGAGTTGCTTGGGGGCAACTTTACATCTTTCACTGACTTAGCCAATATTTTCTTAAATCATTTTCAGTTGCCTGTCCGGTATGATGCCGGAACCGAACTACTGGCCACTTTTCATCAGGATAAGACAACTCACATTTCTGACCATATTCAGGAATGGAGACGGAGAAAGAGGCTCATTAAAGATGATATCCCTCCAGAGTACCGTCTCGAATGTTTTTTGAAATCTTTGATACCTGAGATCTCCAAGGATGTCTCCATGTCTGGAGTCTATTATGAGGAGCAAGCCATTTTTAGGTCCTAGCAATTAGAACTGATCTACTCTCAGTCTGGGATCCTACAAAAATACATGCCAGATGCTCCTGGGTCTAAGGTTGACGTAGCTAAGTCGAAGCCAGGTCCCCATGCAGATGGTATTGTTGGGTCGGTAGACACGAATACGGTGAACTTGTTGAACCAATTGCAGCAGTTGTCTTTACAAACTGCTTCTAACAACCAAGTCACATCGTCTAACCCTTTGGCTTCCCAAACCTCTTCGATTAATGCCGTCCAATTTGATAACCCCAAAGGAAATCAAAATTCCAATGGGAAAAAGAAAGGACGAGGTAATAAAAAGAACCAGGATGGGAAGCCTGATGCAAACAAATCCGGCAATAATGCTGGTGGAGGTAGAAATGAGTCGAAAAAGAAAGTCAAGTTTCCATGCAAGTTATGCAGTGAAGACCATTTAACTCATCTTTTCCCCAAGACTGAAGACGCTCAGCGCTTGTTAGGGCAGCAAGGGACTTCTAGCTCCCAAGCTGTGTTAACCAACCCTTTTCCCCAAGGGCAGCAACTTCTTGCTGGCGCGAGTTCAAACCCTGAAACCTCCGTAGGGGGCAACCAGGAAGGGGAAAAATCTTCAAATGTTTTCATGATGGGTTCTAACATCCATGTGGCTACTCGGTCACGTGATTATGGTGAAGCCGAAACTTCCAAGGATAAGGTTGTTCCCGGAAGTACTGACTTTCATATCGAGCGACCCCCTGTCGAGACTATACCACGGATACCAAAAGGTTCCGCTAAACGCGCGACGATTAATCCTAATGCTAGGGCCGCCCAGAATTACTCCATTGTGGAGGATCTGGCTCAGAGTCCGTGCGCCATGTCCACTTTAGAGGTTATCCAATCATGTCCGGCTTAGTGAAGTGCTTTACTTTCCGTGATTGGGGCAGTCGATCCAACTAACTCTTTAGTGCTCACTTTTGACATGTTAAATGTCAAAAAGCGACTCCCTCATCATATGGCTTTTCAAATAAAGTATACATACCGGAAAATTAACATTTTTCGTACCGTTATTGATGAAGGAGCTTCCACGTGCGTCATGTCGATGTCATGTTGGAAGGCTATTGGATCGCCTTCGGCTGTTCCTTCACCTACCGTCTTGACTTCATTCGATGGCCATTCTCATAAGTCGCATGGGATTATCCCGACCTTTCCTATATGTGTTGGGCAGAAGGTCATCAATATTGAAGTAGAAGTCATAGATGCTAACCTAGATTATAATCTCCTCTTAGGAAGGAACTGGGTATACGAAATGGATGTCGTTGTTTTGACTCTGTTTCGTGTCATTTTCTTTCCTCATGAGGGGAAAATCGTGAAGGTTGATCAATTGGATTATTGTCCAGTTGATCCTCAAGTAAGCTCTGACTCTACTATTCCTTTAGTGGATAACCCTCATCCACCTACTGAGAATTTAGGAGTAGGGATGTATTCCTTGTTGATGGGTACTTTTGAGTTTCCCTCTCCTATAGCTAAAATCAATGCCATTTCATCATCTAAGGAATCTCCTCGAGAAGAGTTTTTCCGAACTCATTATTTTTCAGACCCTTGGACATTGCCTTCACCTACGACCACATTAGTTGAAGGACAAGTGAATGGAATGGAATTTCCTATATCTACAACTGAGCTTAGATATCAGTCTATCGTCAACTCTGCAGATGAAAATTCTACTCCTTTTTCCGAATAGGAGTTAGATGGCGATGTGGCCTCGGCTTGGAGCCTTGATTCTACCTCTGCCTTGGACTGCTTAGATTTAGTGTTACCTTCGGAAGAAGCAATCCTCAAAGCAATGATGGGTATAGATCTAACTTGGGAATATTTACACCATCGTTCATACTTTCTTCCTCCATTGCACGAGGTAGAATCTAGATTCTCCGAGCTCTGTACTAGTGATGTTTGTACGGTGTCAAATCTTTGGCTCCAACACACGTTCGTGCCAAAGGTAATATGTCGGTGATTTCAAAAATGACACCTATAAACATCTCTAGGGATCCTAACACGATCGAGAATCTCTTCATCGAAATTGAGTGTTCCCCTGAAGAAATTCAAATTTACACCGACCTGTTCAAGGAATTTCGGGATGTATTTTCTTAGTCTTATGAAGAAATGCCTGGCATTAACCCATTTATAGTTCAACATGAGATCAAGACGTATGAAGACGCCAAACCAGTTCGTTAAAGGCTTCGGCTGGTTAACCCTAGGAAAGCAGCAACTATCAAAGTGGAAGTGGAGAAGCTGCTAAAGGCGGGTTTTATATACCCTGTTCGTCTCACTGATTGAGTTTCTAATCCAGTCCCTATAGATAAAAAGCAAGGAACAATCCGAGTATGCATCAATTTTAGGGATGTAAACAAGGCTTGTCCCAAAGATAATTACCCCACGCCATTCATTGATCAGATTATCGACAAGTGTGCAGGTAATGAGATTTTTTCCTTCATGGATGGTTTTTCTGGTTATAATCAAATTTCTATCTGTCCTGAAGACCCACATAAGACAACCTTTATATGTTCCTGGGGTACCTTTGCATATAGAAAGATGCCTTTTGGTCTTAAAAATGTTGGAGCCACCTTTCAACGGGCCATGTCATATTCTTTCCACGACATAAAACATGTCATCAAAGCATACCTAGATGATCTTGCTGCTCGTTCTCGAAAGAGAACTGATCACCCTAGTCACCTTCGAATGGTTTTCGAGCGATGTTGTTTTTATAAAATATGGTTGAATCCCAACAAGTGCGTTTTCACAGTTACGCCCAGTCGGTTGTTAGGGTTCATTGTGTCAAATGAAGGGATTCGGGTTGATCCCTTCAAGGTTGAGGCAATAGTTCAATTGCCTCCCCCATCCTCAATTCGTCAACTTCAGAGTCTTCAAGGGAAGGCTAATTTCTTAAGGCGATTTATAACGAACTATGCCGAGATCACTAAAGGGTTCATGCGTTTGCTATGGAAAGGAGTTCCATTTGTATGGGATGACTTTGCACAACGATCGTTTGATGCTTTGAAAAAAGCACTAGTCTCTACCCTGCTTTTGAGTCCACCGGATTATGGAAGAGACTTCCTTTTATATCTCGCTGCAGCAGAATCAACCATTGGTATGGTTCTCGTTCAGGAGGATGATGCTCTCATCGAGCATGTGATTTATTATTTGAGCCGAGGCTTAATACGTCTTGAACTTCGCTATTCTTCGGTTAAGAAGTTGGCCTTGGCAGCTGTCCATGCTGTCAAGCGGCTCCGTCATTATATCTTGCTACGGAAAAATTTTGTCTTAGTGGCGGTCAATCCATTTCAATTTGTCCTCAGTAGGCAAGTGATTAGGGGCAAATATAATAGATGGATAGTCATCTTACAAGAATTTGATCTCGAGTTCTTGTTTGCCAAGTCTAAGAAATCCATGGTTTTCGCTGAGCTAATTTCTGAGTTGCCTTGTGGAGAAGATATTGTTTATGAGGAAAGTTGTCCCGATGAACATTTATTCCTCATCTCTTCACTCAACCCTTGGTATGGAGATATCATTGTCTATCTCCAGACTTCGAAGTTTCCCTCTACTTTCTCCAAGGATGAACGTCGAAAATTATGTCACCTGGCTAAAAATTATGTTATTATTGGTGATACCTTATACCGTCGAGGGGTTGATTCAATCCTTCAGCGCTGTTTAACCTTAAAGGAAGCAGAGTCAGTGCTAAATGACTGCCACAGTGGAGCTTGTGGTGGTCATCTATCGGGGCTTGCTACAGCCCAACGCATCTTATGTGCTGGCTATTTTTCTCCATCACTCTTTAAAGACTGTGTGGAAGCGGTCAAATGCTGTCACCCCTGTCAAATCTTTACTCACAAGATGCATTCTCATGCAGCTCCTCTTTTTCCCGTTATCACAGTCAGTCCTTTTACTAAGTGGGGTATTGATTTTACAACTTGTAATCCGCCTTCAGCGGCGAATCACAAGTACATTATTGTGGCTGTAGCCTACTTTACGAAGTGGGTCGAGGCTATTCCCACTTATAAAAACGATAATTACGCGGCAACATCGTTTCTTTTCAATCAGGTTATCTCAAGATTTAGTATCCCGAGAGAGATTGTCACTGATCATGGCAGTCATTTCCAGAATCAACTGATGTCTGAATTGGCTCTCAAATTAGGTTTCTGGCAAGAGCATTCATCTCCTTATTATCCTCAGGCCAATGGACAGGTCGAGGCAATCAATAAAACTCTTAAGACGATACTCCAACGGACAATCGACAAAAATTGGTCCAATTGGCACGTTATGTTGTATTCGGCTCTTTGGGCATACCGGACCTCCGTGAAGACTGCTACTGGTTTTACACCTTTTTAGTTAGTTTACGGGATGGAATCTATCTTTCCGATTGAATGTGAAATTCCATCTCTTAAGTTAGCTGTAGAGTTCCTTCTAGAGACTTCGAGTCTCGAAGAGCGCCTCCTTCACTTGGAACATCTCAATGAGCAATGTCAAGATGCCGCCACGATGAATGAGGCTCATAAGAAAAGGGTTAAAATGCAGTATGATAAATTTGTCCGTCCTCGAGTCTTTTCTGAAGGTGACCTTGTATTGGTCTATGACCAAGATAAAGAGACCTTGGGGGCAGGCAAGTTTAAGCCTATGTGGTACAGTCCTTTCATTATTAATTGATTTTTAGAAAAAGGGTCGTATGAGTTAATCGATTTTGAGGGAAACAAGCTGGTGGAGCCCCGAAACGGGCTCTGCCTAAAGAAGTACTTTGCTTAAGTAGGAGTTAGGCAATGGCTTCTTTGTATATTATGTATATTTGTACATATATCATCGAGAGTTTTTTTATATCAACACTTTTTGGTCTACTGTGCCAGGTATTGATGGATGATTTGGTCTATTTTAGGTTCGCCGATGGTGCTAGTCGACACACTCGGAATCTCGCTTCTGTAGCTTGGGTATTCTATTATCCAACTGGTAAATTGATGGTATCAAGAGGCGTATGCATTGGTCCCACTTCAAATAATATGTCTGAGTATACCGCCATTATTAATTTATTATCCGAGGCAATCTCTCATGAGATTGACTCATTGGTAGTTTATCTAGATTCTCAATTGATAATGTCACAATTAAACAACATTTATCGGGTAAGGGATCCATGTTTATAGCGCCAGTATTTAAGGGTGAGGTTGTTGCAAAGATCATTTGTTTATATTAATTATTTGCACATTCCAAGATCTCATAATTGGTTAGTTGATT